>CM072664.1:97614964-97817249 GCA_036884735.1 Huso huso
CGGATTTTGTCCAACCACTTGCTTGACCCTCTCCACCTGGCTTCCGCCTGCTCACCCACTGAAAACCACCCTCCTGTCTGTCACCAACTCCTTAAGTGCCTGAGCTGCCTCTCTCTCCTGTCCTAATTCTCCTTGACCTCTCTGCTGCCTTTACACTGTTGATCACTCTATTCTACCTCATCTCTCGCTGACCTGGGGATCTCTGGCACTGCTCTGGCCTGGTTCTCCTCTACCTCTCCAACCCGCGACTTACCAGGTAACCTGGCGTGGAGCAACCTCCACACCTCACCCTCTCTCTTAACTGAGTCCTCAAGGGTCAGTCTTGGGTCCTCTCCTGTTCTCTCTCTACATCCACTCCTGGGCCCCCTCATCGCATCCTATGGTTTCTCATACCATTTCTGTGCTGATGCTCAGATTTTCCTCTCCTTCCCCACCTCTGACTCCACCATCTCCTCCCGTATCTCTACCTGTCTGTCTGCTATTTCCTCCTGGATGCACTCGCATCACCTCAAACTCAACCTCTCTAAATCTGACCTCCTTTTCTTTCCCTCCTCCTCCGCCTCCTCTGATCTCTCTATCTCTGTTCTTCTGAATCTACCACACTCTCCCTCTTCCTCCGCTAAGAACCCTGAGTCACCCTGGACCCCTGCCTCTTATTCCCAGCATCTCCACTCTGTGCACGCACTTGCCGATTCTTCCTGAGCAACATCCGAAGAATCCGACCCTTCCTCACCAACCTTCACCCAGCTCCTTGTCCAGGCCTGGTACTCTCCGCCTGAGACTACTGCAACTCCCTCCCGGCTGGCCTCCCCCGCGTCCGCCACCCGTCCTCCAGCTCATCCAGAACTCTGCTGCCCGCCTGGTGTTCTCTCTGCCTCGCTTCGCCCACGCTACTCCACTGGCTCCCGATCACCGCTTCGCATCCAGTTCAAGACTCTTGTACTAGCCTACAGATGCCTTGACCAGACTGCACCCAGCTACCTCCAGACCCTCATCTCTCCCTACACCCCCACTCACCTCTCCGCTCCGCCTGCACTAGAAGACTGGCTCTACCTCCCACGCTCCCCTGCCTCCAGAGCCCGCTCCTTCTCCACCCTTGCTCCACAGTGGTGGAATGACCTTCCCTACAGATGTCAGGACTGCCCAGTCCCTGACCACATTCGCGCCTCCTTAAGACTCACCCCCTCTTCAAACAGCACCTGTAGAACTCCTCTGTTTGTATCCTGGACTATCACCCTTCATTTAAATGTGCTTTATTTTTGCTCTTATCTGCCCCCTATTTTACTGCATTTAATCCTGTACTTCAGAATACTGTAATCTTCCAAGTGTTTAACCCAGTATTTTGTATTTAATCATATCCTGATGTAACTATCACTATTATCTGCTGTATTATTGAATTGTGGTTTGTCACACTTGTACTTTGCTTGAACAAAAGTTATTGTATTTCTTGCTCTTATTGTATTATTTGTATTGTAACACTTGAAATGTATTTGTTTTATTGTAAGTCGCCCTGGATAAGGGCGTCTGCTAATAAATAAATAATAATAATAATAATAATAATAATAATAATAATAATATAACTGACCTCAGATATCCAAAAACCTAACACCTCTCCCCTCCTCCGCACCCCTCCTGCTCCAACCCCTACACCACTGCATCCCCTACTAACTCACCCTCCTTCTCCACGTTCTCCCCTCCAGACTCTGACCTCTCCTCCCTGCTCCAGGGTCACAAACCCACCATGTGTGCCCTGGACCCCCCCACTCAACTCTTTCAAGCTGCTGCCCTGCTCTACTTCCCTTCATCTCCTCCCTTAACACCTCTCCTTTTCTGGTCTCTTTCCCTCTGCCTTCAAACAAGCCTCCCATCACTCCCTCCTCAAAACCCACCCTCCCCACCTCCCTCCTCCTACCTTCCTCTCCAAAACCCTCGAGCGGGCTGTGCACCGCCAGTTCTCTGCTTTACCCTCTCCAATCTGGCCCGCCGCCTGCTCACTCCACTGAAACCACCCTCCTGTCTGTCACCAACTCACTAAACTCTGCCCGAGCTGCCTCTCTCTCCTCTGTCCTACCTCCTCGATCTCTCTGCTGCCTTTGACACTGTCGATCACTCTATTCTACTATCCTCTCTCTGACCTGGGAATCTCTGGCACTGCTCTGGCCTGGTTCTCCTCCTACCTCTCCAACCGCACTTACCAGGGTAACCTGGCGTGGAGCAACCTCCACACCTCGCCCTCTCTCAACAGGAGTCCCCCAAGGGTCAGTCTTGGGTCCTCTCCTGTTCTCTCTACATCCACCCTGGGCCCCCCTCATCGCATCCTATGGTTTCTCCTTTAATTTCCATACTGATGATGCTCAGATTTTCCTCTCCCTTTCACCTCTCCTCCACCATCTCCTCCATATCTCTACCTGTCTGTCTGCTATTTCCTCCTGGATGCACTCGCATCACCTCAAACTCAACCTCTCTAAATCTGACCTCCTTTTCTTTCCTCCTCCTCCTCCGCCTCCTCTGATCTCTCTATCTCTGTTCTTCTGGAATCTACCACCTCTCTCCCTCTTCCTCCGCTAAGAACCACCAGGTCACCCACCCTGGACCCCTGCCTCTCTTATTCCCAGCACATCTCCACTCTGGCACGCGCGCAGTTCTTCCTGAGACGTCCGAAGAATCCGACCCTTCCCTCACCAACCGCCACCCAGCTCCTGGTCCAGGCCTTGGTACTCCCGCCCTGACTACTGCAACTCCCTCCTGGCTGGCCTCCTAAGTCCGCCACCTGTCCATCCAGCTCATCCAGACTCCGCTGCTGTACTGGTGTTCTCTCCTGCCTCGCTTCTCCCACGCAACTCCACTGGCTCCTGATCGCTTGCATCCAGTTCAAGACTCTTGTACTAGCCTACAGATGCCTTCACCAGACTGCACCCAGCTACCTCAGACCGTCATCTCTCCCACACCCCACTCGACCTCTCCGCTCCTCCTGCACTAGAAGACTGGCTCTACCTCCTTTACGCTCCCCTTCCTCCAGAGCCGGCCTTCTTCACCCTCGCCCGCAGTGGTGGAATGACCTTCCTACAGATGTCAGAACTGCCCAGTCTCCGACCACCTTCCGGCGCCTCCTCCAAGACTCACCTCTTCAGACAGCACCTATAGAACTCCTCTGTTTTTCCCCTGGACACTTATCACTCTTCCTTAAATGCGCTTTACTTGCTCTTATCTGTCCCCTATTTTACCGCATTTAATCCTGTACTGTAGATTACTGTAATCTGTCAAGTGTTATTTAATCTGTAGTATTTTGTATTTAATTATATCCTGATACAACTATCACTGACACTGTTATCTGCTCCATTATTGAATTGTATTTTTGTCATACTTGTACTTATAGAACCAAAGTCATTGTATTTATCTTTGCTCTTAATTGTATTATTACTTGTACTGTGATTCTTGAAATGTATTTGTTTACGACTGTAAATGCTCCCTGGATAAGGCTGATCCGCTAAGAAAATAATAATAATAATAATAATAATAATAATAATAATAATAATAATAAAATGCATGTTGCATCAGTTATAGAAACCCAGTTTTATAATTCTATGACCGGTATGTTAAAAATTTACATAAATTCTGAAAACATTAGTTTTCTGAAAAACGCTTTGTCAACGCAACGTACTGAATGTCGAACCTGGAGGACTTTTTTTTTCGACCTGAAAAAAAAAAACAAGGACCAGAGGTCACAAATGGAGATTAGAAAATAGGAGGCACTTTACAGAGAATTGTGAGTGTCTGGAACCAACTCCCAGTAATGTTGTTGAAGCCAACACCCTGGGATCCTTCAAGCTGCTGCTTCATGAGATTCTGGGATCAATAAGCTACTAATAAAACAGTGGGGGCAGTGTGGAGTAGTGTGCTTACTAATAAGGGCAGCAGTGTGGAGCAGTGGTTGGGGCTCTGGACTCTTGACTGGAGGTCAATCCCAGGTGGGGGACACTGCATGTACCCTTGAGCAAGTTACTTTACCTAGATTGCTCCAGTAAAAACCCAACTGTATAAATGGGTAATTGTATGTAAAAATAATGTGATATCTTGTAACAATTGTAAGTTGCCCTGGATAAGGGCGCCTGCTAAAAATAAATAATAATTTGGCCTCCTCTGCTTTGTAAACTTTCTTATGCATTTACTGTGGACCACAGGTTGGGGAACCACTGAATTAAACTATCACTAAATTGCCTATTCTGACCATATTTTCATTTACAGTGGTTTGATTGAACATGCACAACAAATCAAAACAGAAGCAATGGGGTGTTTCAATACATTTGCACAATAATCTTAAAACCCTGCTTTTGAAATGAGTAAAAAGAAGACGACCAGAGCCAGCAGCATGACAGGGTGTCCAGAGGCATCTGGCTCTGTCTTGACACCTAGGGATAATGGATGTGCAATGCTTTGGTAGAACATTTCATAGGATTAATAAACAGAGGCTCTTGTGAATACATTATCAGTATTTTATTGTTTATTTCAGATACAAAAAAGATAGTTAAAATAATCCGTTCTAGTATTTTTTTTGTCTCCTAACCATTGGGGTGTAGTTGCTTCACACAGAGTAAATACTACATTCATACATTTTTATTTGATTTCTTCTGGCACCCAGTGCACAGGGTTGAAACAGCAACACCCAAAAACCAGGCAACTCTAGCTCAGACTGATACTCTGGTCTAAAATTACCACAGTACAAATGAACAATAATCCACTGCAAATTCATGAACTATGTTACAATGATTGCTCAAAAAAAAAAAGTCCTCATTTCATAATGGTGATACAATAGAAAGTTTTTTTGGGCATTATATATATATATATATATATATATATATATATATATATATATTTTTTATATAAGTTAACACACTTTTGTCCAAAAGGGGTTACTATAATAAGTTTAACTGTCTATAGTATATTTATGTTGATTCAGTAGCACAAGCTATCTCTGGTCATACATTTTAGCTACAATAGTGAAATATAACAAACATTTAAATTTCACATGTCCTGGTATAGAAATGGCGCTCGATCATGACCCACCCCTCCCCACTCCTGGATTCAGTTTCACATGTCCTGGTATAGAAGCGGCGCCGATCATGACCTACCCCTCCCACTCCTGGATTCAGTTTCACATGTCCTGGTAGAAACGGGCGCCGATCATGACCTACCCCTCCCCACTCCTGATTCAGTTTCACATGTCCTGGTATAGAAACGGCGCCGATCATGACCTACCCCTCCCCCCACTCCTGGATTCAGTTTCACATGTCCTGGTATAGAAACGGCCGATCATGACCTACCCCTCCCCACTCCTGGATTCAGTTTCACATGTCCTGGTATAGAAACAGCGCCGATCATGACCTACCCCTCCCCACTCCTGGATTCAGTTTCACATGTCCTGGTATAGAAACGGCGCCGATTATGACCTACCCCTCCCCCACTCCTGGATTCAGTTTCATGTCCTGGTATAGAAACGAAACCTACCCCTCCCCACTCCTGGATTCAGTTTCACATGTCCTGGTATAGAAACGGGCTCGATTATGACCCACCCCTCCCCACTCCTGGATTCAGTTTCACATGTCCTGGTATAGAAACGGCGCCGATTATGACCTACCCCTCCCCACTCCTGGACACCAGGTTGCTTGCTAAAAAGGGTAACATGTACTGTATAAGCAAAATCATTTACAATAATAATAATAATAATAATTGATTGCATACCAAGCCTACAATTCAGTCTGAAACCAGTATTGAAATAATATTGTGTAACAATATGGCATGTATGGTCAAAGCTGAGGCCATGGAGTAATAAGAGTGAAGTAACCACTTCTACCCCCCTACCACGGGCGGGGAGTTGCCATCTCTCACACCATTGGCATTCATGTTCATAGCCTTCCCCCTTGTGAGGGGCAGGGTTAATACTTTCTGAACAAGGTCGATGAAGGGTCTTTTGCAGCCACATCAATACAATTTGACACTTAATCCTAAACACTGATACTTTGAAAAAAACACAAAAGGTAGCTGTTAAATGTCACTTTTGCCCAGTGTTACTCATTACCCCATTTGCAGGAAAGAATAGTCTTTCATGTAGGAAATGCAATTATGGCAAGAATGTTGTTGTAACCCATCCGGGTGCAGTCTCTTCCGCACTATGAAAGGAACACTCACTAGGGGTGTGAGGAAAACGAGGTAACCCTGTTGAGGCAGACGATTGGTAGCATATTAGCAAGACAAGCCTTTAATTTATCTGGGGGTTTAACACCACAAGGCAGTCGAGTGGGAGGATGCCGACGCTTTGGTTGTGGTGATGTCGTGTTGTTGGTTCTTGTCGCGATGGTTTTTACAGTTTACATTTTCACGGGTGTGGAAGATTTATGCTGGAACACAAACTGTTTCAAAAAAACAAATCACATCCAGGCTCTGAAACTTGATGGCTGTTCGATGTTCTGTAACGAACATCCTGCCGATTGATTTTACTCCATAAATGCATCAAAACTGGTTACAATTCTTCACAGCTTGATGGTTGGGTTACAACAATTTCTAGGTTATTCAACTCTTTTGTCCATGGACATTTTATTGGCTAACTTGTTATAATAAAGGTATTCATCCCCTTTACAGAAGCTATAAATACTTTGGGTGGGGGGAGAAGGAAGCACTCTTGAATACTGTAGCACAATGCCATTTCTGAGCTTTTAATAACCAGGAATGGCTGGAGCCTTACATAAAAAAAAAAAAAAAAAAAAAGTTTTCCACGTTGTCGGGGGGAGGGTTTGTTTTACATGTTGCACTGGTACATAGAGGTTCCTGTTTGTGTGTTTATAGTGTACATCTTGTGGTATCAATATGGGTTTTGAGGTAAGTGGTTCCTGAAATACCTGTATCCAGAAACAGCTGGCCAAGTTTGTTTTTGTTTTTTTTGTCATCTTTTTAAAGTTTTTTTTTTTTTTTTTCAGGTACTACAAAAAACAAAGAGAGACCCACAGCAGCTGCTTTTACAGAAACAAAGAAAGAAAAAAGGCACAATATCAGGACAACTTTGGGACTTGTGTTTGTTATCAAACATCAGAAATGTGTCAAGGTTGGTCTTTTTATTTCACTCTATTGGATCCCTACATTAAAGATAATCACATTTGGGAAAAAAAACAAAACAAAGCCATCTTTAAAATGTTGAATGAAAATGTCTGCCCTGGTCTTTTCATCCCATTACATCGAGCAACAGTAAAACACTGACATACTAAAACATACACATTTCTGACTTCTATTCACTTCCTATTGGCCTATATTCTTCCCAGTGGTAGCCAATAAAAATACAGGGATTTTGTCTCATTAAGAGACCGGAAATAAAACTGCTTGATGACATCATAATCTTAGGCCCAGACCAAATCAAAACTTTGACAACCCATATCGCACTTAACAAAAATCTGTATTTAATAGCGTTTTTTTATGAGTAGAAGAAATAAGATACTTACAAAAAAAGAAAACACTATTAAATACAGTTTTGTTAAGAGCGATTAGCAGGTTGTCAAAGTTTTGATTTAGTCCGGGCCTTAGTCCTATTAATGCAAACTCCTGTTAGAATGGGCATATGCACATTGTTGCGGTGTATTACAAACTCCAAACTTTCGACAACATAATACTGATCATAAGACATCACATGTGAATAAGAAAACACCAGACTCTGACTGGGTCAGTGTCTGACTTCACTAGTGAAACCCAAAGGCTGTGACAGAGTACATACGCAAAAACTCAACATATCTCAATGTTAATGCTGTACCAAGCAATCAGGCTTTTTTCATTTTCTTGTGGTTTACTGGTACATGTAGTGTTTTTTAAAAAAAATACTGTTATATATGGCTTTAAAAATAATATCTTCTTTGGGAAATGTGTGTCATGCAGACACAGAAGCTAGAAGATCAGAAAAAAATGAACAAGGAAATATGAAATTCATTTTATACAGGTATTGTATAATAGTCATTTCCCCTAGAAAATGTTTGGACATAGTCTTAGAACTAATGGATTCGGAGGGCTGTTAGAAGTCAACTAGGCCTCAATTTGGTTGGCAAGTAGATTGTCTAATGGATTTTGTATTCCCCCAAAAAAAAAAAAAAAAAGATACGTTCAGGGAGAAGCTTTACTGCCATTTAAAAAGACACTTCATCTGATCTATAATACTAAAACTCAATATTTGTGTAAATAGTTACAAAGTATGATTTATTTTAGTACATTACACATAAAAACAAGGTAGCTCACTCTACCCTACTTTGGCTTGCCTCTCTTCATAAAAACGCGCTTAAACCAAGATGCCTCACCACGGTTCTTTAGGACTAAACTCTCAAAGGTCATTCGTTCTCAAAAGGCCATGAATCATGCTGTTGGATCAACTGACTTACAACTTATTAATTGGCCATATTTGCTTCTTAAACTCCTCTTATTCAGCAAGCAAGGGAAAGCGCTTTACCAGCAACCCCGCCCCCTTTTCTCTGGTTCCCGTTATACTGTACACCTACAGGAATCACTTATGCACTGCTTCAAACAAATCACCACCTTGGTGTTGAACATGAACGTGACCAGTACAACACAGCACTGCTCTTCTTAGAAACAGAGCTGTTTGTAAAGTGTCCCCAATTACTCTAACACTAGACCTTCAAACTACTGGACTAAATCAATCACTCCTCACACTGGACCTCCAAACTACTGGACTAAATCAATTTTAACAGTTTTCAGCCAGCATTTTGCAGTTTCTCACAATGGGGAACAGACAAATTACATTGCTATTTCCCCACACAATGTCACCGACAAATATTGCAGCAAAGATAAGCCACACAGTAACTGAAGTTCATACTAAAACTCATGAGCTGTGGGTATTTTTAGTTTATAATATCCCCCGCCCCACAGATTTAATAGTGAACAAGGAGTTCTAAATAGTCTCGTGTATTACATTGGAAATCAGGGACCTCAAAACATCGTAAACCGGCTGTACCTTTTCCTTTCAAAATCCTCCTTTCAATCTCCACTTTTAACAGAACCACCTTTGCAGTCGTCGGACTGAGCTGTACAGACTCAGGCCCCTAAAAGCTTCCTGTTGAATAGATACATTTATGATTACAAAACAGTCCGAAACCAGGCCCTGTACGAGCAGTCATTATCGGCATTTCATCTCAGTTCTGTGTGGTTTAAATTACACAGAAGCAAAGAGGAAAGCAAAACCTCCAACCCACAAGATAATACATGGCATCTTGGAAACAAGAACTTACAGCTCTCAGGGGTAGAAAAAAATGGTTTGAAAAGGCAACTGCTGTAGAGTCTGATTTAGTCAATGTGACACAGAAACGGTTACAGAGCACAAACTAAACTGGGACAGTAAACGTTTTTCTCAAACACTCAAAAAAAAACAACCTCTTGATTTCTTCCATTACACAGATATAATTGAATACTGTATCTCGCTCATTGTTGGATCCAGTACAAGATCTTTTCGATTTGGTTGACCAGGACTCATCAGCTAACACTCGTCCCTGACCCAAGCTGTGGAATTATTAATAAAAAACTAATTCAATGGAAAAATAACTTTCAGGAGTGTTCCATGAATGAAGAAGCTTTTGCACCCTTTCTTTCTGTTTTAAACTGCATTACTTCATTATTAATGAAGTAATGCAAACGTTCATAGGCACAGAAATTTGATTGACTTTTAAGTGTTCACATGCAAAAAGGTTTACTGTCCTTATAGGCAACAGACAAACAATAGCCAGTACAATTATTGAATAATGCCTAGGTACTGTATTGTAGGCAGTATTCTACAACTGTGTACAGTTATTTACAATGGATGTTTTTATACAATGCGAAATGGGATCACTACCTAAAAGATGTTGGAACTCTGTTTTCTTTTTCTTTAAACTCCCTTGTCATAAAAGCCAACTTACATTAAAATATACTGATTACAAAGACAACACAACTAACAAAATATAGAATAAAACTCATACATGTAGAAAAATCTGAGGTATTTCTGGTTTGAGGTGGTCTGTGGTCATGAACCGTCTGTGTCTAGGTGCACGTGTGGTTTTCCATGTGTACGTTTTGTCTTTTGAAAGCATGTTCCAGGTTTGTTCTTCCGTCTTGTTACGAGAAAAAATAAAATACTAACTATATATATATATATATATATATATATATATATATATATATATATATATATATATATATATATATATATATATATATATATATAAATAAATAGAGATTGAACACATCAATTGGAAACTGCCCATCTTTACAAACACACACACATTCTTTCACCATGCTCCACTAACTCAGATTTTTGTTTGGGCACCTATGACACTCTCCCACAAAACTGTGCTGCATTGGCCTAAATGTGCCCCCCCCCACCCCCCTTCCATTTCCATGAGTGTCTGTTCTGTCTCTCCTCACTAAATAGGTTTGGTTGACACCCTACCTTATAAACCCCACCCAAGAGACAAGTTACCTGAGAAGCAGTTCCGTACCTAACAAAAATATTACTGTCCAAATGCTGCAGTTCAATTTCAACTGCCCCCCCCCCCCCAACAACCCCCAGCCCCCAACATTGCTCTCTCTTCTCTACAAGACAACACATTGGCTGGTCGGGGGGATGAAAAAAAAAAAAAAAAAAGGTTTGTCTTTTGCCTTTTTTCTGTTACTATGACACCGTTAGTTCCATAAAAGACATTTACATCGTTATTTTGTTGAGCACTCACTTTCATAAAACACACACACACACACACACACACACACACACGTGTAAAAGAAATGAGTAGTCCCTTGAAGGTGTAAAATTGTCTAACAGTCTTTTCAGTTTCCTCCAAGGTTTTGCAGCATTGTAATTGTCTGAGATGGTAGATGGTTTCATTTGTCAGACGGTCCCCTGTCTAGAAGACCAAATAAAAAAAACTTCCAAAAACAAAAAAATACAAAAAATTAAAATAAATCAAAAAAGTGACAAATGAAATATTTGAGGTACCTGCACCTTTTTCAGCATTCATTGGTCGCACCTGAATGTGTTTGAGATGACCGCATATGTTTTTTTTTTTTTTTTGTCTCTCAAAAAAAATACAGTAGAGAAGTGTGCTGGTAATATTGATCAGATCCAAAATAATAATAATAACAACAACAATAAACAATAATAACAACAATAATAATAATAATAATAATAATAAATACAACAATTATTAAAAAAAAAATAGCAGCTGCAATCATGTTTGTTTTTTCCCGGTTTTCTGAAATCCACGAGTCTGGAAAAATGAGGGTTTGACCGATTCAGATACTGGACTCTTTGGTGGCAGTCCACATTGGTGACAGAAGTCACCATGGAAACCAGGCAATCCGAGGTAGTGCCGTGCGTCAATCTCCGGACCTGGGAGATGCGTTCCTCCACGCACCCTGCCGATAGACGGGCTTCTGCGTCGTGGTCCCAGCATTCCTCGATCGTCTCGCACAGCTGCGCTAAACCCTAGGGGTGAGGAACAAAACATGCATCAGCAGGGCTGCCAATATAAATCCAGAATCCTTACTGGTTTGTCTGAAGTAATGCAGGGCCTTTCTTTTAATACTTCAACATACAGTTCTATTTGCAAAGCTTTCCCATGAACTATGAAAACTCCAGTGCTTGATCTGTCTTGTATAATACTGTGTTACTGGGTTGCACACAAGGGCTTTTCATTGTACAAGGAAGTATAACTAGATTCTGAACATTACATTAATGACTTACCCCAGATCTAGGGGGATTCATTTTATTAGGGTGTTACTGTCAGCAACCAGATGGATAATACTCACAGAATGTTTCAGCCAGCAGTCCTTGAAAGCAGGCCTCATCTTTTTGTGGACAACTACTTCCTGCAAGTCCTCCAGGGACGGGTGCTGCCCAATCTCCTCTTCAAACGGTAACGTGTACTCATCTACAGGGCCTGCAAAACAGAGGAACAGCGTTCCAGCAACCCCCTCCAATGACATCAGCCTCGTCCCATACCCAACACAATCTCATCCACAGGGCCTGGGCCTGCAAAACAACAGGAAGCAACCCCTTCCAATGACAAGCCCCCCCATCCCAATGACATCACAGGGCCTCATCCCATAACCCCTTCAACACAATCTCATCTACAGAGCTCTGGGAGCCTGGGCAAAAACAGAGGAACAGCGTTCCAGCAACCCCCTCTAATGACATCAGCCTCGTCCCATACCCAACACAATCTCATCTACAGGGCCTGGGCCTGCAAAACAGAGGAACAGCGTTCCAGCAACCCCCTTCAATGACATCAGCCTCATCCCATACCCAACACAATCTCATCTACAGAGCCTGGGCCTGCAAAACAGAGGAAGAGCGTTCCAGCAACCCCCTCCAATGACATCAGCCTCATCCCATACCCAACACAATCTCATCTCACAATGGTATACAAAGTACCAGAGTCTAAAATCCAGAGAAGATTGGAAACAACTAAACAGAGGGAAAGTTTAAAACTCAAGAAACACACGCGCCAAAATGGCTGCACATATGGGTTACCAGGCAGAGATAGAGAACTCTTGATGCTGGCCTGTGTGCCACCCGGTATGAAGATGACTAAATAAACTAACAACCACTGATGAGCAAGTGAGCTGGCGGTGCTACAAGACAGCACTGTAACTCCTTGGTATTCTGCCCCACAGCAGCCCCATGTTGGCTTACCGTCAGAGGCAGTGCATCGTGCCACCAGCTCCCAGAGAACCAGCCCCATGGCGTACATGTCTATTCTGAGAAAGGCATCCCTCTGGAAGTTGATTGCCCCCTCCAACACCTCTGGAGCCATGTATCTCCTCCCCCACCTAGAGAGAGAGAGAGAGAGAGAGAGAGAGAGAGAGAGAGAGAGAGAGAGAGAGAGAGAGAGAGAGAGAGAGAGAGAGAGAGAGAGAGAGAGAGAGAGAGAGAGAGAGAGAGAGAGAGAGAGAGAGAGAGAGAGAGAGAAGCTGTTAAAATCCCACAGCAGGAGGGCATACACAAAAGCAACGTTAACACACATATATCGGTCGGTCCCAAGTTCACATTTGTACAAATGTTATAAAACTATATGGGGTTCAAGAAGTTGCCCTGCCATAAATTTGAAAAAATAAAATAAAGCATTCTAAAATAAATACATTACAATGATGGTACAATCATACACACAGTGAGTGAAGGGAATAGATATCGATATATCCTAGCTGTAGTAATGGCATTCAATAGTTACCTGTCCATGTGTATCTCCTGGTGGCTTCCCAGGTTCAAACCGAACAGCCAGCCCAAAGTCTGCTATGATGGCGGTCAGGTCTGTTTTCAGCAACACATTCTTACTCTTAAAATCCCTGAGAACATTTTGAAAAAAAAAACAAAACAATAAATACATACTGTTAGTGCTGTCTGCTTAACCTATGGACCAACATTCAAATGTATATTGTATTGTCCCTTACAATGCAGTCTAAAAAGGGGTTGAAATCTCAATAATTCCCTTGACCAGCAGAGGGCACAGTGTTACTTCTGTGCACAGCTCTCCAACTGACAATCAAGTTCACTAAAGCGTGTAGCTTTCAATGCTTTTTAACACTACCTCTGTTACAGCTTAAGAGAGCTTCACTTTCTACTATGGATATTGAAAGGGTTGTGGGTGTAGTGTTAAAATTATATATATATATATATATATATATATATATATATATATATATATATATATATATATATATATATATATATATATATATATATATATATACACACACACACACACACACACACACACACACTGGTCAAAAGTTTTAGAACACCTCCATTTTTCCAGTTTTTATTGAAATTTACAGTTTAATGTCTCAATGTACTCTGAAATTAAAGCATAAAACAAATAAACAATTGGAGATAAAAAAGAAATCATGGAATCGTTTTGTTTAACAAAATTTAATCTAAATGTTTGACTCAAAGTAGCCACCTTTGCAGATATAACAGCCAAACACACTCGTGGCATTCTTTCTACAATGGAAATCAAATATTGTTCGGAAAGTTCTTCCCAACACTGTTGCAGAAGTTCCCACAAATGTGTTGCACTTGTAGGTTGCTTTGCTTTCACCCTTCTGTCCAGTTCATCCCAAACCAGCTCGATGGGGTTTAAATCTGGAGACTGTGCTGGCCATTCCATGATTTGAAGCCTACCGTCTTGTTCTTTTCTTCTAAGGTAGTTCTGACATAGCCTGGAGGTATGTTTTGGGTCATTATCTTGCTGTAGGATGAACCCCTGACCAACTAGGCGTATACCAGAGGGTATTGCATGGCGCTGCAAAATGCTGTGGTAGCAGTTTTGGTTCAGGGTGCCACTCACTCTGTGCAAGTCGCCGATTCTGGATCCAGCAAAAGAGCCCCAGACCATCACGCTTCCTCCTCCATGTTTGACAGTTGGTGTCACACACAGAGGAACCATCCTTTCGCCTACTCGACGGCGTACAAAAACCCTGCGTGATGAACCGAAGATTTCAAATTTTGATTCATCGGTCCATAAGACCTTCTTCCAGTCTTCAGTAGTCCACTGGCGGTGCTTCATGGCCCAGGCAAGCCTCTTTTTCTTATTTTGCCATCTTAGCAATGGCTTTCTTACTGCCACTCGACCTGTCAAACCTGCAGCTCGAAGTTTTCTCTTCACAGTTGAAACTGAGACTTGCTTACTTCGACCAGTGTTATGCTGTGCTTGAAGCTGTTGTCCTGTGAGCCGCCTATCACGCAAGCTGTTGACTCTCAGAAACTTGTCTTCTGATTCTGTTGTGGCTTTGGGTCTGCCAGACCTCTTCCTGTCAGAGTTTCCTCCAGTTTCCAAGTGCCTTTTGATGGTGTAGGAAACTGTACTCACTGACACCTTGGCTTTCTTTTTGCAATTTCTCTAAAGGAAAGACCTACACTTTTAAGGGTTATAATGGTCTGTCTGTCTTCCTTTGTTAATTGCCTTTTTTCTCGCCATTATGAGAGCAATATACTACTTCCTGCAGTACAATACTGTCCAAATAATGCTTAAGAGGATGTAGTAACACAGTCTGTTCCAACACTGCTTTTATACAGACAGAGGGTTTGTAAGTAATCAACAAAAGTTGGGACACCTGTAGGAATTGTTAGCATCAACTTTCAAGGCTTAATTTACTTCCATTGCTGCAGAACAGCTGTAAGTTGTTAACCCATTACTTGTTCCCTGAAAAGGCCTTTTTGTATAACTCTGAAATGTACATTATTTTTCAGTTTTTGGTAACCTAAACTTTTTTTTTAACCTCTGGCAGTTTACATCTTACCTTTGTACCATTTCAGGTTATTCACTGGACTTGAACTGCTTAAATTTCAATAAAAACTGGAAAAAAATGGGGTGTTCTAAAACTTTTGACCGGTAGTGTGTATATATATATATATATATATATATATATATATATATATATATATATATATATATATATATAATGATTAACAGTGGACACCAATAAAACTACATTCCCAGAGACATTACGATTGAGCTATGAGTTTAGATCTGTGTTTTTTTTCAGGGTTTTCTAGTCAAAAAAAAAAAAAAAAATTTTTTTTATAGTCACCCTTTAGTAATTTGTAGTGGCACACGTACGCCTAAATTCAAATTTAGGTTTGCACAAGCACATTTTTAGTCACATATGCGACCAAATTAGTCACACTGTAGAGCCCTGTTATATTGTTTTGTTTCTGAGTTAGTTCCTGAGAATAGTCGCCGCAGTTATTATTATTGAAGTGTACTTGTTTTCTGTAAAACATTGATATCCTGGCAGTTAAGAAAAGACTTAATGCAAAAGCTTGTTTTAACATTGTCTTTATTACGCCGGCCAGAGACCCGCGATTACAATTGTATTGTCATATTTCTAAATTCTCAAATTAATAAATCAAAACCCGGGTAGTAAAGAGAGACCCGGGTAGCATTGGGTAATTTAAAACCTGGGTTTTAGGGTACCCGTGCTGCCCTCTTATATATACACCTACACATTGCAACATGGCAGGGAGGGGGTTAAAATCCTCCCTGCAAAGTACCTTCATCTACGTGTGTTGTAATATTTTTCTGCATTCCAATAACAGCATTGCCGTAACTTTTAAGCAAAGATTCTCGAAAAACTGTACATCCATGCGTATGTTTTTTGGGTTTTTTTGCCCAGCAGCTCTTTCACACAGTACATCCTGCCGTCTCTATAAACAAGCCACGAATACTTCATCTCCCATTCAAAATTATAAGAAGTATTTTTTGTTTGCGTTTTTGTGCATTACTACTGCTTCGGTCACTGTAGTACTCAGTCAGAAGTAGATGGCTGAGATGCAGATGAGCAATCTTCTTCATAAGAATCCCCTGAAGATGCTGACTGCTTAGCAAAAAAACTTCCCACTGAGAACTGACTTGTTGTCAGTGTACACTCTGCACTAGGTATTCATTTTTTATGGTTAAAAAAAAAAAAAAAACTAATGGTATCTGTTAAACTAGTGCGGAAAATAACAAAAACACAACGTTAAATTAGGTGACTGCAAAAATGAAATGAGAGTTAAAAGTAGGCTCGGGATGAACAATTAATTTGTATAATTTGTCAGCTCTCTTTGAAATAAAATTAAAGGGACCAGAATTAGGCTCAGTCAAGATATGAAGGTAAAAGCAAAGACTGTTTTGCAATTAACAGCTTTTTCTGAGTTTTACCTAAATTTGTCACCTGAAAACTTCAAGCCCTACTTGTGTGTGTTTGAATTTACTTTTTCAAAAATACTTGTTTTATTTCTTAGCAATATGGACCTCTTAACATGGGGCATAACACATTATTTTAAAATAAAATACAGTGCATGGGGATACTATCGTATTCATTTCCAACGCAACCTCTGGTTGTATTAGTTAGTTTGTAGGAGATGACACTGGATACAGGCACACACAGGACTAGGAGAAAAGTCATTGTTCTTGAAATCAGCAGTTACTTTAGAGTTGGTCACAGTTGATTCTTACCAATATTGCAAAGCTTCACTAAAATGAAGCTGGCTTAAATCTAGATGAGCACTAAGTTCACATGTTGTGAACAACCTCCTTTATACAGCATGCATGATAGAGACCCATGCAATACATTCCAAATCCTCACTAGATGGCAGTGTTGACTTCGATATCTTGCAGTTAAATCTGTGTGTCTGCTGGCATTACCTGTGGGCGATGGCAGGTTTGGGGCCCTCTCCCTTGTGTCGGGGCACATCCTCATGCAGATAGGCCAGCCCACGGGCCATCGTCTCCGAAATGTGACACAACTCATTCCAGCTGACCGCGTTCCCCTTCAGGTAATCGGTCAAGGAGCCCTGTGTGCACAAACCCCAAGATTACCTGGAATGTGGTTTCTTAGTAGGATGATGAACTCCAAACCCCTGTATGGAGACCAGGAGTTCACTGTGTCTGGAGTTCAATCACAAGAGGTAAGAAGCAAGGTTTACTTTTCCAGGGCTGTTTTCAGAAATCTTGCTCTAATCTCCTATAAGCTTACAGTGGTCCTGTTTTAAACATTACCCAAGTGCATACACAGAAGGGATGAGTCTGCCTGATGCCTACTTTCTGAACCCTTCAAGCAACTGTGAACTGTGGACATCCTGCCCATGCGTCTATTCATGATGGTACGTACAAGGTACAGAAGACTGGGTTTGAATGTTTGAAACGGATGATTCTTGATGGAGTGGACAAACTGGAGGCATTGGGAACTGAAGAGATAAAAGTTATTTCAGTGCTGAGCAATCATGTTAAGATGCTTGCTTCTACTTTTTTTATCCTGTTTATCCTGTCTGATCAGGTCTTTTCTTGTTTCTCTTAAATTATTGCTGGGACAAACCGTTTTTTCATGTTGAGTATTTATTTAATTTGACAGAATATTCAAATATTATTATTATTATTTTTTTTAAATTCATATCAAATTTTACAGTAATAAAATCTCAGGACTAAAACACAGCAAACCCAGTACCACGTCAAATTACAAATTAAAGAATGGAGAAACATTATAGCAGAATCTTTTTCATAATAATTAATACATTCTACTATATGAACAATTACATACACGGTTAATTTCTTGCAATAAACTGCAAGCAGCATTTGTTTGAATATCCAAATGTGTGTCTCTGGCTCATAAGCCCGCCCCTGCTCACCCTCTCGTGACACTGCCCGCCCCTGCTCACCCTCTCGTGACACTGCCCGCCCCTGCTCACCCTCTGGTGAAACACTGATGAGCGACAGCTCCATCTCCAGGTTCACTCCCCTCTTGGGCTGCTTACCCTCTCGTGAAACTCTGTGATGAGCCACAGCTCCATCTCCAGGTTCACTCCCCTCTTTTCTGCTCCAATGTAGTAGAGCAGATTCTCATGCTTCATTCCAGGAGTCAGGAAAATATCCCTCTCGTTCTGCCATGACTGCTTATCCTGGGAGAAACAGAACTTCCCTGGTTAGGATATGTCACAGATCACATAGAGTCATACTGCATACATTAGACAGACACTTGTATACGCATACACTGCAGCAAAACCGTGGAATAATAAATGTACAATAATAAAAGCTCAAGAAAAACATTAGGGGAAAACAGTTCCTGTTTTTAGACAACCTGCAAGGAGCTCAGTTTCCTAGTGTGCAATTTAATAGTAATATTAATGTGTGTGGTGGGGCTTCAATGTTAACTCCAAATACAGTAGGAATTGATGCCAACAGCCCCTGGACTGAGATACAGGAGTCCAGATTAGCCATTACCTGAATGGGGAAGATCTTCACTGCTACATATTCATGCATTAGCTGAGCCTTCCACACACAGCCAAAGCGCCCCCTAGCTTTAATTTCCAGTAACTGCAGGGGCTTCAGGCCTACCAGAGGCGAGGGTGGGGCTAGTCCAGGATCCTGGGAAATAAGAAACACATATCAGAGAAACAAACGAAAACACACGACAGCCTCCTCAGACGTTAGGAGCCAGCTTCTCCTGGCTCCTAACTTAGAGAGACAAAAATAAATAAATAAAATAAAATAAAATAAATAAATAAATAAATAAATAAATAAATAAATAAAATAAATAAATAAATAAAAACACAGGGGGTCTGTCATCGCAGCAGTATATAGGTCAGTGTGCATAAGTGAGAGCAGAACTGGAATGAATGAACTTAAACAAAAAAAAAAAAAAAACAGAAAGAAGCAGCACTGTACGACTGGCAAATGTATTTTCATAGATCATTAACACTGGCAGCAGTGTGGAGTAGTGGTTAGGGCTCTGGACTCTTGACCGGAGGGTCGTGGGTTCAATCCCAGGTGGGGGACACTGCTGCTGTACCCTTGAGCAAGGTACTTTACCTAGATTGCTCCAGTAAAAACCCAACTGTATAAATGGGTAATTGTATGTAAAAATAACATGACATCTTGTAACAATTGTAAGTCGCCCTGGATAAGGGCGTCTGCTAAGAAATAAACAACAACAACAACAACAACAACAACAACAACAACAACAGCACCACACATATCGGGGAAAATAGTGCTGCAGAATAACAGTAATATGAAAGTAATGCAGCACATGCGCCACAGTTTAATGTTTTAAATTCACAACGACAGGAACAGCATCATCACTGTGCTCTGTCGTATAGTGTTACTGTGGGACACACTTGTATGCTGTATGTACAGTCCCAGTACAATAGAAGGCTTTCCGTTTTGTTATTAAGCCTCATCAGCAGTTTGGATGGAGGAGACCACGTTAACCTCATGCTGGAGAGGAAATCCAGGGCAAAGGAAGTGGAGAGATGCACAAAGCAAACCCCAAACTGGGCTCCAGCACGCCAAGGTGCTTTACAAGCAGAGGAATTAATGCACACTCCCTGTAGACCCGGACCTACCAGAATCATGTACAACTAAGAATAACCATGGGCAAGTCCTTTTAATGCAGATCTCAAAGGAAGAGCCCAGAAAAGAAATAGCAATGTTTCAATATAGGTGGAGAATATTCAATGTAAAAAACAAACAAAACAAATATAAAAAATATTTGGGGGGTTTAAAACAGAGACAATTTTCCACTTTGCTACTACCTAAATAAACAAAACATTGCTAAGCAATATTAAGGATGTTTTCCGTCACAAGTGGTTGCAGTCCCTGTGATAAAGGCTGCATTGTGCATTTATTAGGGTTACTCGTTCAAATGTTGAGCCTGTCCCACTCTAGATGAACACTATTGTCAGCAATCATCCATTATTGACTCCTAGCCTTTAGAGACCCTTTGCATTCCATTTTGGGATACTGTAACACACCAAACTGTGGATTATATATTAACCTAGAAATAAAAGTAGCCCATCACCATGGACAACTCGGTATCTGTGTGCACGTTTATGTTCTTGAGAAAAATTGTGCCCATAATAAAGACTTAATGCAAAAACACTTAAAAGTAGAACCAAATCTCAAACAATTAACCCCAAACATGCCCCTGTTTGCATTTTCCCATATGCACAATGTGTTATTTCACAAGACTTGTTGGTTGTTTTGATGCGGTGCTCTCTCACCTCGTTCACATCGACGTGCCCATACGGGGGTTTGCGATGTCGGTACATCCAGAAAGCCAGCAGCACTGCCATGGAGAGGCCGGTGATGGGAAGCAGGGAGTACACCAGGATATTCAGCAGAGAGGGCATGGGGGGAGGGGGCTCAAAGGAAACTGAAATTCAACACAAACAAAAAAGCCATTTTAAAACACACTGGAGTCCTGTCGTATCTGAAATTTCTGGGGTTCTCTTTGTTCTTTAATGGTCACTCCATTTGTTTCTCTTTTCCACTGTTATTATCTCACTGTTCTCATACTCCCTGTCAGAAGCACTCACTGCTTTTTCTCTATTACATCTTGCTTTCTCGCATAGCCTCCCCTTTCCTTCCATTCCCTGCAACAGACAGGCAGTTGCTGACTAATTGTCAGTACTTTATTCACGCAAGTTCTTACTCTAATTATGTTTCGTATCTTAGTACCTCAGCTACCTCAGCTCTGTCATTCTGGGCTATAGAAGCGAGGTCCCATTGTGTCAATGCAGAGTCTTGTAAACTAGCTCAGCTCTGTCATTCCGGGTTATAGAAGCGAGAGGTCTGTTTTGTTGCAGTCTTGTAAGCCCAAAAGGAAGGAGGAGGGAGGTACTCACCTTGTGGTTCAAGAACTTCAGGCAAGTGGGTAAATTTCTCATTGCAGTAGTTGCCCTCACAGCAGCAAAAAAATACCTGGGGGTTTTCCTCTGTGGCCACACACTCCTGTCTGTAAGCAAACAAAAATCCATGTGAAAACAAGCACAGTTTAAAAGAGGAGAGCTGCGTACATGATCTCGTGGTACAGCCAGTCGGAGGACTGCAGGCGGCTCAGAACTCAATAAAACAGGGTTGTTTTCTGATAGAGGGCTTTTTAAACTGAAAAAAACAGCTTTGAGAAATTCTGCAGCACTCCAGCTCACACACACACACTCACTGACTTTTCAAATTTGATGACAAATACGGCCTTTTAGCTTTTAAGCCTCCAACCCTTTGGTGACAGAACTTGCATCTTTCTTCACAAGTCTTTGTACAATTGATAATACTTTTTGCACAGGTTAGTGGTTTTGACCCAGAGCAGAGTCCTCTTGCACAGTAAAACAGGCAGACAAAGCCAGCATGATAGAGATGTGAAAGCTACAGTGTACCAAAGGTGTTCAAACCACAGCAATCATGCACCAGTTTTTAATGAAACAGTTTACAATGAAACAGTTTACCGTACAAAAGCATAGTCCACTAATTACAGTCCCAGAAAGAAGGAACTATTCTAATTATATACCATCAAAGAAAGAGGGCGGGACTATTCTAATTATACAGTCACAGAAAGCGGGCAGGACTATTCTAATTCTACAGTCACAGAAAGCGGGCAGGACTATTCTAATTATATACCGTCACAGAAAGAGGGCGGGACTATTCTAATTATACAGTCACAGAAAGCGGGCAGGACTACTCTAATTATACCGTCACAGAAAGGAGGGACTAATCTAATTATATACAGTCACAGAAAGTGGGAGGGACTATTCTAATTACAGTCCCAGAAAGAGGGAGGGGCTGTACTAATTATACAGTCACAGAAAGGAGGAGGGACTATTCACCTTCATTTGGGTCCTTGCGGTTCAGCTGATCAAAGGTTCTTGCTAAGCAGTGACAAGCACATGGCCACCTATCCAATATTACTGATATAACTCCCCCACCCCCACCCCCGCAGCAGGTTGTCACCTGTCGTAGCAGTTGAAGTCATCCAGCCAGCAGCCTTTCTTCACAAGCTCAATGGTGCCAGAGTTATTGCGCCAGGAAGCGTAGCAGTGGAGGCGCTTGTCCTTCTCCCCCTCACAGCGCTCCACTCCACTCCGATTGGTCTTCTCCAGATCCCAGTTGGCATTGTAATAAATACACTCTCTGGTCTCCGCCTCCCCGCGACCAGGCCCTGAAGGGAAAACGCAAAGGCATTCAGAGAAAGCTTGGACGTGCAGGCATTGTGTAGATACTGTGTGTTGCCCTGTAAATTATGCAATACCACCTACATCTTCAGTTAAACATTTCAGTTCATATTGAACTTGACTAATGTGAAACATCTTCATCAACATCCATTTAAATTTCCATACTCTCTATATTTCAAGGTGCATGAAACAGGATTTCAAATTTACTGACAGGTTGGATCTGTTCATCCAAATTGTCAGTTTCCTACTTGTGAAACTTAAGTCACTATCAAATGTATTTTAAGAAGGATACGTTTGAACAACCTCTCAATTTGTGTACCTTAAGGGGTTCAAGTATGCAGAAGTTTAAAAGTCATTGTTTCCCCAGTTTTGAAACTGGAGGGCTTTTTCTCATAGTTTGCTCCCCATCACCCAACTCTGAATTCTGGTTTTACAATCCGTAGCCTGCAGGGAGATGCAGGACAGCAAAGCCCAATATAAACCCAGGGAGAGGGAGGAGGAGCCTCTCCCTGCAGTTTATTTCAGTGACTGGTTTGTTTGTGGAGAAGGCGAGTAGCTGAGAATATACAGGGATCAAAGGAGGCTGCTGTCTTAAGGCCAGTTCCACACGCACAGTCAATAAAGACATCAAGCCAAGAGTAAAAATGGGGGCTTTCAGATGTGCTAAAATCCTTTTGAACTTCTGCCAAGGACACTGCATGAGATCTATCTACACACACACGTTTTTGCTCAATTAAGCCAACTTCCCACATTTTGGTATGTTTAACTTACCTTTGTCAAGGGAAAATGTTTAAAAATAAGCAGTGGAGGTACTTCTAGTGTTGGTTTTTGATTCCATGTTAACTACTAATTTCTATTTAAATCTATTAATGTGTTTGTGTTCTATTCTATTTAAACCTTCAGGCATCATAGTATTGAGTACATCCATTTATTTTCCTTTATTCTTCTGTATTGTACATTCTCCAATTGTATTTCTTCTAAAAAACTTACATAATATATATCAAATACAAAACAGAAAAGCAAAATGCTGCTAAATGTCATCTTAAACTGTAAATCCTGTTCTAGGACCCCAACAATGTGCTACTTACAGTAAGACAGGGATGGAAATAATATGCACAGCAATTCCACCCATTCCTGGTTTTACTATGAGTCTCAATAACCAGCATAGAGGTAGGTAACAAGCTCAGGAGTGTTTTATTAACCGCATTGTAAAACCAAACTGATGTGCAATGGGAGTCGTCTTCCCATCCCAGCACTGTGCTACCCCCAGAATAAGCTGCATTCCTGATCAAGCTGAAATCCTGGTGATTTTAGACAACCTTTGAGGACAAACAAGAACACAGACTTGCACAAAAATGGGTTAATACTCCTGAAAAGGGTACCAGTGTGTTAAACTGAACCATTCATTCATCAGACTAGGAATAAAGTCAGGTGATTAACCAGGAACCTTACCGGTTCCTTCCACAGCTAGATCCAGAGATTCACTCTGTACTCGTATACAAGTGTTTGCCTTGCCAGCCAGCACATGCTTAGCCAATATAAGCGTGGAATGCCCATTTCTGTATCAAACATGATACAATGTAGCCACCCCTCTAATATTATAAGTAGTATTACCAAGTAAACACATTTACAATACCCAATCAAGAGTAACTAGCTGATGTGTAATATTTTTACTAATTAGCACTCTTAATTAGTAATTACTTCCAATCATACTCAGATCTGGGAAGTGAAACAGTCGAACAATACCACCATAACACAGGTTATACAGTCTATACATTATCAAAGTGAGTTCAGTAATACGGTACAGAAGAAAGTTAAATGTCAAAATAATCAGTACATTATCTTCAGCAATTGACAACATTCAATTTCAACTTAAATGTAACATGTCAAGTATAAGTAAATATTCATCATTTATATTTGTCTTCTTATAATAGCAAGGTTGTTAAATCAATACTCAAATAGCATGAATAAAATGTGTAAAAAAGATGAGTGTTTGAATAAAATTATTAAAATACAAACTCAGTAAATTTTAATTAACAGGATATTACAAAATCGCAATCAATCGTTAGCAATCTGTTTAATAAATATTGAGAGATCAAGAGAGAGATAGATACCTTAATTAGAATTCACTTCAATTATTTTCACTCTGACTATGAAATTATTTCAATCTGCTTTACACTGGCCCGATTTCTACAGTACAGAGACTCCATGGCCACACCCTGTTATACTTTAGAACTCTCTGCTTATACATGTATTACATTCCCACATACAGGTTCTGTTAAATCTTTCATTTGTCTTGCAGGGTCGATGCTGGGTGTGATTCAGTGCCTGTGGTCCCGCTTGCAGGGTCGATGCTGGGTGTGATTCAGTGACTGTGGTCCCGCTTGCAGGGTCGATGCTGGGTGTGATTCAGTGCCTGTGGTCCCGCTTGCAGGGTCGATGCTGGGTGTGATTCAGTGCCTGTGGTCCCGCTTGCAGGGTCGATGCTGGGTGTGATTCAGTGCCTGTGGTCCCGCTTGCAGGGTCGATGCTGGGTGTGATTCAGTGCCTGTGGTCCCGCTTGCAGGGTCGATGCTGGGTGTGATTCAGTGCCTGTGGTCCCGCTTGCAGGGTCGATGCTGGGTGTGATTCAGTGCCTGTGGTCCCGCTTGCAGAGTCGATGCTGGGTATGATTCAGTGTCTGTGGTCCCGCTTCCCATAGAGTTTGTCTGTATTCCTGGTCAGGACAACCTTGTCACTCAGTATATAGGAAATCTTGCTGCAAATTTGACTTCCTCTTTCTTCAAGGGCGATGCAGTCAGTATTATTTAAGTTTCTCACAATTTTGACCAGATTCTGGGGTGTTCCTTTTGAATATTGTGAAGAGCTAAAATCAGTTAGGCTGTTGTCCGCTGCTCTTTGCTTCCTCTGACTTTGCATGCTAGATTGTGATAGCGGTGTCCTTCTCACTTAAATCAAATTATTCACTTGCCAACACCCAACCTTGCGAACCAGGTGCGTCCATGCTTGCTATCTCTTACTGATTCAGATGCCTATTCTATGCTCAGGAATTCGGAAGGGCTTATCTCCCTCCAAAATTTATCAGATGCTACTATAGTGACCATAGTAAGCAACACTGTTACAAACTCCGCTTTATTTCTCATGCTAGATTACTTTAAGTTTAACCCTTTAAATACTCTTATGGTACTACAATATTATGTTTTGAATCCAGCCTCAAGCCAGATTTTTTCATAAGGCACTACACTGTGTGTTGCCAGATAGGAAAAAATAAATACAACTTGTTTTTGTAAAAGAAACAGAATCTAGGTTACATAAAGTAGCTTTTCTCATTTCAAACATGCTTGTGCATTACTGTATTAATCTAATTCAAATCAGAACACCCCCCTCTTACTCAGATACATTTCCACCAGTCTCCTAATCCCCATACTTTATATTCACACCCTGATGCAGGTAATTTAAAACACTCCTGTTCATCTTTAAACACACACTGACTCCTGGAGCTGCACAATGCATGCTTCGAAATAAAAGACCTGCACATTAGAAAGTGAAGAGGAGCCCTTCCTAAACAGTGTGGCTGAATTCAGATCCAGTGACAGCTACTGTAGTCATCTGTTCAATCTCTGTGGATTGTTCCCAGCCTCATTTAGCACAATATACAAATAAGGATGACCACAAAAGACCTTGAGCTTCCACCACCGAACTGCACGTTCCACATCTCCCCAGATTCAACTGGCACAAAATCATTGTCAAGCTGTGAAAAGGTCATGTGAAGGGTCCTGCAAGCAGAGCAGACCATGACAGCGAGGGACTGAAGGAGCAGACCTCCAGTACCAACCCTCCTTCATTTCTCTCTGCCAAACAAGCGAACAGAAAACCGCAAGCAAACATTTGCAGTATTGAGCAGCCTCTGCACAGAGCAATGCTTTTACCAATTTGGCATGGCTGGCTACAACAGATGTTCCCACAAAATCTGTGCACTGCGGTTGCTGAGCAACACCAAATGTAGGGTACCTTGATTCACTTTCTTTTTCCTCAGTACCAATACAAAAGCATTGTGCAAATAAATTATCTTGGTTGTATCTGCTCAGTAAAAGGGGGAAAAAAGAAAAGTAGGTTTCATGTGTGTGTGTGTCTCTGTCTCAGTGTGTGTCAGGTAACCTACAAAACACATTAAAAGCAGTCTCAGCCAAGAGGCTTTGCAGCACACCACTACAGATATCCCAGAGGTCCGGTAACAGGCATTAAAGTTAATGGAAATTAGACTGAAATCGAGGTAGCACAAGGAAGGAATGCTCTCAGTAGGTTATAGTTGGGGGATGCACAAAGCAAGCAAGCAAGCAATAAACAAGACTTATATGGAAGTCTGTAACACATTGCAGATTAATAAGAACAAATTCATTTAAAAAAAGACAAACATTTGATTAAGTAGTAACATTGTACTACTTGGTAGCCAGCTACCTATGAGATCCTGAAGCCTTCTACATTGCCTACGCAAAAAAAAAACAAAAAAAAACAAAAAACACACGGCCGATCAGATTAAAAGATTCTTCTCATTTGACGTCATATCACCCACCCCTTGCGTGAAGACATTTCCCCTCCCCAGAAAACAGAGGTGGAAGTGTTCTTTTGTGTTTCTACTTCAAGGTGGTCGTTCCGTGCCAATTAAGATTTCAATCTGTCATCAGAAATGGAGCGGAGCATTGAAAACACATCGGACATTTAAAGAAACAGCTGTTATTGTATACATTTACACATCAGGCAGACAACTCTTCTCTTTTTTTTACCCATGAAAAAGACTTTTCAAGAAAAGCAAAACTAATCTGTTTAATAGCTAAAAAGAAACATCTGCGACTTCCAAATGCGTACACAGTCTCCCCTGAACAAGTTTATTTACCATATACCAGAGGTGGTCAAACCACGGCTCACAGCCACAAGCGGCTCCCGGTTACACACGCTTTGTGACTTTGTGACTCGAAGAAACAAATTAATTTTCATTCGTGTTTATTATTCTTTCTTCTCTCTCTTCAATTTCTTTGAGCCTACATGTTCACTGCAAGGACATTTGGTCGATTAAAAGCCGGATGTGCAGTTATAAGTGAATTTCGTGGGGACAATGGCATTGAGCAAACCATCCAAAAGTAACAAACACTTTCATCTGAAGATCCTCCTGGATCAGACTTGAGCAGAAACAAGCTAGCCTGCCTCAGCAGTCAGCAGATGCTCTGTTGGCGTTCAGTAAAAGCAGCTGATGCAACGACTCAAGCCAGTTTTTTATGGCACTGACAGGACTCTTTGTTTCCGGTTTTTATTTTTAGTCACGTGACGTCCCTTTAAAAGTATTGAGCGGACTCTAGTTTCTTGATTAAAAACTCCGGTAAAGCGTTGACTGTGAAACAAGATCACTTCTGTTATTTTTTTACCGTAACTTGAATGAGACTATGATTCTGTTTCAGTGATAATGTAAAAAATAAATAAAAGGCGGCAGCTCCTTATTCGTATTTCAAACTGAACACAAAGTGAGTTCAGTTAAATTGCTTTCCCCGGATTTAAAATCTTAATGACTTGTTGCAAAAATGTTATAATCTGTTCTGCAAATAGTTTCCTCTTAATTACGACTTAATTAAATAAATTTAACTTCACTCAGTTTGCATTCGGTTTGAATTAAATAAGGAATTGCCTTTTTTCTCTCAATCTAGTTCTTAATCAACACCTTTTCCAAGAGTTTCATTGAACGGACTTGGCTCAAAAAAAAAAAAAAAAAGAAAAGCCCTAGCCATGTAATATCATTCGTGCCAAATGTCCTTATTCAAATGAATGAATCTTTTTATAAAACTGGAGTGTTGGAGCTAGACTAGAGAATGCATGCTTCAGGAAACAGTTAGTTATACAGGCATGGAAATAAGACTCCTATTGCATAGCATACTAACCCATTACAGGTTTTACTATGAGCTTGATTAGCCACAGTGTGTACAGGCAACAAGCTCAGGTATGTCTTATTAAACTTGTAGTAATACCAGGGATGGATCACACTGTTATTAATTAATTTATTTATGTATTGTATTTATATAGCACTTTATACAAAAGTATCGCAAAGCACTGTACAGTACACAGCAGGAAAAAAAAAATACATTTGTACAGCATGTCACACATACAACTGCCAGTCAGATAACAGTGTACACATAATAATGCAAAAGCAGCAATTTTAAAGTTACATTAAAACCCACTAAGATAAGAAAGCCATTTTATAAAAGTGTGTTTTTAGTAGACTTGAAAACGGTAACGGTCCCAGCTTACTTGATAAACGAAGGCAGAGTATTCCATATTTTAGGAGCTCTACAAGAAAAAGCCCTACCTCCCGTGTTGCTTTTGTTGACCCTAGGAATAACCAGCAGCCCCGCATCCTGTGATTTCGGTGTGGTTTGGAAGATACGGGGTCAGTAACTCCTGCAGATAACTAGGTGCTAATCCATTCAGGGCCTTGCAAGTTAAAAGCAAAATCTTAAAATCAATTCTACACTGCACAGGGAGCCAGTGTAAAGAGGCCAGAACAGGGGTAATATGTTCACTTTTCCTGGTTTTAGTCAAAATTCTAGCGGCGGTATTCTGAACAAGCTGCAAGCGGGATACCACACGTTTTGGGACACCAGAAAAAAGTGCATTACAGTAATCAATTCTAGATGAAACAAGGCATACATTAGTCTCTCTGCATCAGATATGGAAATAAATGGTCTAAGTTTGGCTATATTTCTCAAATGGTAAAAAGATACTTTAGTAACTTCCCTAATGAGTCTCAAATGATAGAGCAGGATCAAAGACGACCCCCAAACTCCCGCAAAGCATTTCCATCCGTTATAAACAAACAATCTGCACTTTCGTTTCCCCATCATTACAAAGCCGTGTACACATTCAGACCGTTCAGAGAATCAAACATCCAAACATGAACACACATTACTTTAAAGGATTAATGAAATGTGTCCAATACCTTTACTTTTGGCCAATCACATGGCAGGTTCTGCTGTACAAAATGGCAAAGCAGTGTTTGTATGTATTGTGCAGTATACATTATCACTGCTGCCCATACAGTGTTTGTATGTATTGTGCAGTATACATTATCACTGCTGCCCATACAGTGTTTGTATGTATTGTGCAGTATACATTATCATTGCTGCCCATGCAGTTCCTGGGAAGTTAACAGAACTGTCACAATATTCCCTCTTTGGTTTCATCGTACAATACACTACAGAGCTATATTGAGACTACATCAGCAGCAAGAAGTCATTCATTGTGAATCCCACTCTCTTATTATCCAAGGATGCTGCAGCAGGACATTCTGATGTGATAGTGTTGCTTCTTCCTCAGCAGTCATTGTTAGATATCTTCCAGCTGTATTACAACAATCACAACTTGCTATAGCAACTTATCACAAGGATCCCAAAGCGCTTCACACACACATTAACAACTGAATTAATAAAATTAATACAGAATTTGATAATGGAAATTAAATGATAAAAGGCTAGTTTGTAGTTCTAATAGTTAATAAATAAATAAATAAATAAATAAATAAATAAATAAATGAGTTACTGGTTGTATTCCCTTACTCCATACGTTTATTTCAGAGCTCAAGATTCTTGTATCTTTGTCCAGTGCAGTCAAAAGGCCAGGCATTTCAACTGTACAATGTGTATTAAATGTACTGTATTGAAACTGTACAGTGTGTATTAAATGTATTGTATTGAAAACTGTACAGTGTGTATTAAATGTATTGTATTGAAAACTGTAAATGTATTGTATTGAAACTGTACAGTGTGTATTAAATGTACCACTGTATTAAAACTGTACAGTGTGTATTAAATGTATTGTATTGAAAACTGCAGTGTGTATTAAATCTACCACTGTATTAACTGTACAATGTGTATTAAATGTATTGTATTGAAACTGTAGTGTGTATTAGATGTATTGTATTGAAACTGTACAGTGTGTATTAAATGTATTGTATTGAAAACTGTAGTGTGTATTAGATGTATTGTATTGAAACTGTACAGTGTGTATTAAATGTATTGTATTGAAAACTGTAGTGTGTATTAGATGTATTAAAACTCTACCACTGTATTAAAACTGTACAGTGTGTATTAAATGTATTGTATTGAAACTGTACAGTGTGTATTAAATGTATTGTATTGAAACTGTACACTGTGTATTAAATGTATTGTATTGAAAACTGTACAGTGTGTATTAAATGTATTGTATTGAAAACTGTAGTGTGTATTAGATGTATTGTATTGAAACTGTACAGTGTGTATTAAATGTATTGTATTGAAAACTGTAGTGTGTATTAGATGTATTGTATTGAAACTGTACAGTGTGTATTAAATGTATTGTATTGAAAACTGTAGTGTGTATTAGATGTATTGTATTGAAACTGTAGTGTGTATTAAATCTACCACTGTATTAAAACTGTACAGTGTGTATTAAATGTATTGTATTGAAACTGTACAGTGTGTATTAAATGTATTGTATTGAAAACTGTACAGTGTGTATTAAATGTACCACGTTAACATTCTTCAGCTAAAAGGGGATTTTATTTTTACACCAGTTCACATAGCAGTCAACTGTCCACATGTGCAACTTTCATAATAAATCCTACACACACACACACACACACACACACACAAACCTCAAAACATATTTCTGTCTTCCCATAAACAAACACTCAACTACTGTTTTTTCTCCCACAAGACCAGCTTCAAACCTCAAACCACTGCTCAGGCATTCCTCTATAATGAATCCAGCCTTTAACCACATACAGAAACAGGCCAAGGCATTGTGCAAATTCTTACAGCTGGCTTTCATTCATTAATGCAAATATTGTAAAACCCATTATTAGCAAATTTGAATTTGGTGACTTTTGCAATGTAGCGTTTACCTAAATGGCAGCTCTGACTAGCTTAAATCTATGTTGATAAATGGAGAATATGGAACAAGGAAAAGGACTACTGCCAAAGCACCACCTCATTTCCCAGACAGTTCAGAATGAGATACCAGAGCCCTGGCCCCACCATGACAATGGTATCACATCGTAAAAGAGAAACAACCAAAATTAATACAGGAAACAGACAAGGCCTGGAGACCCCCTCCTCCTCCCCCTCCCCGTGTCACTTTAGGGACCAATCATACATCCCTTTCCTGCAGATTTCCAGGTAAAATCGGTCCCAGCTGGTCACCAGGCATGTTGCTGTTCTTGTGGGGCCCACGGAGACTGTAAACAGTTCTGCACTGGTTAAAACTGTCCTGAGCAGCATTTAAATCAACTCCCCCCGTACTGTGGTAAAACAATCCTAATTCCAAAACACTCAAAACAGGTTTCTCATTTCTCACACATCGTTGTGTATGTGAATTTAAAAGCATTTTGACAAGAGTATTTGAAAAATAAAAAAAAAAACATTTAGAAACTTGCAGACAGCACTTCCTACTTCTATTGGTAACACCCAATCATGTTAAAGTGAAGCTGTGTCTCTGTGTAACTGATCATTTGTTGAATTTAAGCAGCATGTCCGTGTTTGACTAGGCGTCCCCTGGAAGCCCAGTAGCAGGATTGTAAAATCTGAAATCTTCTGGAAACTTCCTTTGTGCCCTCGTTAAGCAAAGTAAAATGTTCAGCATTTTTGTAAGGGCATACTACAACACTCACAAGGGCAAAGAATCTTAAACAAGGTTCCAGTTTTATTTATTTATTTATTTTAGCCTTATTGTAACAAATCCTCCTTGTTATTTTAGCTTAAATAAATAAATAAATAAATAAATAAATAAATAAAATGTAGGTGCATTACAGAACCTTTGTGGAGAAGCTTGCATTGTCATTATGGGTTCTTTATAACGAGCATTACATTTTTGAGCACCAAATTTAAAACACAAAAAATTGGACTACGTATGGCGTGTTCAAAGCAGCACTGTCATCATGCCAACAGTGGCAAAGCAAATCTTCAAGGAAATCCGCACAGGCCACCAAGGCCGTCACCCATCGTGCCCTTGCTTCACACACCCCGGGGGATCGTTAATGTGTGGTTACTAAAGTGCTGAACCCGTGCAGTGAAGCCACACACACCATGCTGGGAGAGGAGCTGTACCGATGACCTGCAGGCAGGATTGTACTTGTGATCCTGCAGGACTTGTAGCACAGACAGTATTCTGCTTGCTGTACCGAGAACCAATCCCCAGGACTGAAAAGACAGGCTTGGAAAGGAAAAAATAAATAAAAAAAAAAAAAAAAAAAAAAGCAACGCGGTGCATCTTCTCTGTCCAGTAATCCCTTAACCCTTCATAGCAACAGCAGCATTCAGCATCCACATGCATGACTGCCAGCCAACCAGCTCAGCTTCCACGCTACACACCTTGGCTGGTTTACCCAGCTCGGTTTAAAGAATTCAATAAGATAAAACAGCTCTTTGTTTAAAGCAGGCAAACTACCCCTAAACCCAAACTACCCTCCCTTTTGAGCACACATGAAGGGGTGCTAAAACCAATACTGACAGCATTTGCTAGGAGAACATACTATTCAGCATTGGTTTAGAAACCAGATGTACCTTTAAGTGCCTGCAATGTTATTCGATAACCAGATAAACTAGTCCTAACTTTGCAATTGCACAGGTTTTGACAGAAAGCAACAGAGTAGAAGCTTCCACTTCAAATTCGCAATCACTTAATAAACCTTTAGTTGATTTATCTTTGGTTTGTTTCATTCATACAAAATATCCTATGCATTGCATACAGCTCACCATGATGCAATCGGCTAAATCCAGACCACACATATTCTTGTTTGTTTGCAAATGTTAACAGTGCAGTGAATGGACATGTGCAAGTAAATAAAACACACGAGGCAAAACAAAGAAAAAAAAAACCCACAGTAGAATCTCAGAGTTCCAAACCCCTTGGGAATGGAAGCAGTTCGCAAGGTCTGAAATCTCTAACTCTGAAAACGAGTTTAATGGTTAACAAAAACGTGCACACCTAGTATCAACACCCTCAATCTGGCGAATAATGCAAGTATACAGCACGGTAATGCAATACTCGTTATGAATAATGCAAGGATACAGCAGTGTAATGCAATACTCGTTATGAATAATGCAAGTATACAGCACGGTAATGCAATACTCGTTATGAATAATGCAAGGATACAGCAGTGTAATGCAATACTCGTTATGAATAATGCAAGTATACAGCACGGTAATGCAATACTCGTTATGAATAATGCAAGGATACAGCAGTGTAATGCAATACTCGTTATGAATAATGCAAGGATACAGCAGTGTAATGCAATACACGTTATGGTTCTAAAGTCTTTAAAAACAGTACTATAGAAATGGAAAAAGGCTACATTTAAGGTTACCATTGAAATCGTAGCTGTAGCAGAAACACAGATTTAAATATCCAGAAAAACCTGGTTTAACCTAGGGAATGTTTTTATTTTACTTTAAACAAAATGCACTCATACTCCCCACTAAAAGTGGGGTGTTCATAACTCCAAGGTCCTACTGTATAAATATTTATTGTGAAAGAGGGTACAGAAGAATAAAATGAAGGGGATGTGTGGCATCACAGTGCCATGTGAAACACATTTGTGAAGGTCCTCAGCTGTGAAACAGGATTAGCAAGGACAGTCTTACAGGGCACTTACAAGGCCGTTACCTCAATCTGGAAATCCATTACATTACAGGCCCAAGTACACAACCACGCGACTGGAAAGTGGAGGCAGAGCTACCTGGAAGAAGCACACCTTTAGGATTGCCAGAGCAGGAGAACAGTACATGGAGAACCCCTTTGTTAACTGACTAATCAAAGGTTAATGCTTCAGTTTTTGCCGTTTGTTTTTGCTGGCAAGGACTCGTGGGTCTGTAGTGCTTCATTAGCACAATGCAACTTAAACTATTCGAAACATCTATTCAACGGCATATTAGATGAAATTTGAATCATCTGCAGTTTGCAATAAAAGACACAGCTTAAATGTACAGTATAACTTGGTTTGATATTTTTCTGTTGTTTAAATATCTTTTCTTCCTTATATAGTTCCTTTTCACAATAAAACTGCCTCAAAGAGGTTTACAGATACAAATAACAAAATGTATCTCGAAAATATCATTGAGAAATAGTAAAGATAGATGATAAAATTATATAGTATACTAAATAGTAAGCAATATAGTAAGCAAACTCGTTAAATTTGCAGATGACACAAAAATAGGAGGAGTGGCAAACACTGTTGCAACAGCAAAGGTCATTGAAAATGATCTAGACAGCATTCAGAACTGGGCAGACACATGGCAAATGACATTTAATAGAGAAAAGTGTAAAGTATTGCACGCAGGCAATAAAAATGTGCATTATAAATGTCATATGGGAGATGCTGTAATTGAAGAAGGGAACGATGAAAAAGACCTAGGAGTTTATGTTGACTCTGAAATGTCTTCATCTAGACAATGTGGGGAAGCTATTAAAAAGGCCAACAAGATGCTCGGATATATTGTGAGAAGTGTTGAATTTAAATCAAGGGAAGTAATGTTAAAACTTTACAATGCATTAGTAAGACCTCACCTAGAATATTGTGTTCAGTTCTGGTCACCTCGTTACAAAAAGTATATTGCTGCTCTAGAAAGAGTGCAAAGAAGAGCAACCAGAATTATCCCAGGCTTAAAAGGCATGTCGTATGCAGACAGGCTAAAATAATTGAATCTATTCAGTCTTGAACAAAGAAGACTATGCGGCGATCTGATTCAAACATTCAAAATCCTAAAAGGTATAGACAATGTCGACCCAGGGGACTTCTTTGACCTGAAAAAAAGAAACAAGGACCAGGGGTCACAAATGGAGATTAGATAAAGGGGCATTCAGAACAGAAAATAGGAGGCACTTTTTTACACAGAGAATTGTGAGGGTCTGGAACCAACTCCCCAGTAATGTTGTTGAAGCTGACACCCTGGGATCCTTCAAGAAGCTGCTTGATGAGATTCTGGGATCAATAAGCTACTAACAACCAAACGAGCAAGATGGGCTGAATGGCCTCCTCTCGTTTGTAAACTTTTTTATGTTCTTATTAAATAAAACTGGGTTAAAAGGGTTTTTAATCTTCAAACAGGACCTTCAAACAATCCTGAACCATACAGGACGCCAATGTAAGGCTGCTTGTAGGAATACTGCTTCAAGTAAAACGATCAAGATAAAAAAAACTGGCTTAAAAAAAAACCTCATCAACATCTGAATTACAAAGGCAGAACATGTGCTGCTTTCTAATAGAATTTAGCCCTAAGCAAAGTAGTAAATGCTCAGAGATAATTTAATATCTGTTTGTACAAATTAGGACGATAACTGTTTCGATGTTCTAATGTGTTTGTTTGTTTTGATTGAATGTGAAATGACTCCATGCGTGAAGTGAATTCCAGAATCGTCATCGCTATCATCTGTATGTCGTGCAGTTAACTGGGTCAGTAGGAACGTCTGCTGGCAGGAACTGTGTCAAGATCAGGGCTTGCAAATCCTACCAATACGTTTTCAGAATTGAAAGGTAATGGGGGGCTATGGCAGCTGGAACATGGCCTCTGTCCAGTACAATAGTGGCTGCCTCACTGTGGTACCGGATCCTCACAACTTGATAGTGTGGGCTGGATTCTGAAATCCACTCATGTCACGAGCAGGCCGACTGTGACTCTGCTTTGTGGAGAGAACCCGCCTAAAACATATGCACTTTAAAACAAACTTCATGCTCCTTATGAAATTTCACTAGAATTTGAAACATAGTACTGCCAATAAATAAATAAATAAATAAATAAATAAAAATAAAAGGGTAAATACAGCTATTGCCTCAAACTAAACCCCCTCCATAAAATAAACACTAATCAATTCTGAATATAACACTGCATGCCTGTCTGTAGCAGCATTTTCAAATGTGTAGTTCATAGTTTAAAAGCCAAAGCTACCTTAATAGTTAGTGTTCTGCATTTTCAGATTTTATCTTTAAAAAAAAAATCTGTGAATTTTTTGTTGTTTATTTTACATGTATTAAAATAAGGCTGAAATAAATAAATAAATAAATAAATAAATAAATAGGGGAAAAAATCTCAGTATACACACTTTACATGTGGAATATGATGTGTAGGAGTTGTGGTTTCTCATTAGGTTTAAATGCCCCTGGCATGGCTGATAATGCAGGATCTGTGCAATCTGTCTTAGGGCTTAGGTCAGCCAGGGTGTCGTCGGCTCACCGTACACCAGCAACCCCCTATAGATGCCTGCGGGTTTCCCTGTAAGCTGTCCAGAGCGACGTTGTCTTCCGACGCTATAGCTCTGGGCTGGCAGCATGGCGGGCCTGCAGAGTGAAAAGAAGCGGTCGGCTGACGGCACACGCTTCGGAGGACAGCGTGTGTGCGTCTTTGCCGCTCTCGAGTCAGCGCAGGGGTGGTGGTGGTGGGCTGAGCCTAAATACAATTGGGCATTTCAGATTGGGGGGAAAAAAAACAGGGTAAAAATTTAAAAAATACATAAATTATATATATAAATTTATATATAGAGTTTGAGAAAAAGGAAAACTGCTGTGTACCAAAATGATCAATAAGAAAAAAGAAATAAAGAAAAGGATATTTCAGGTACTTAAAAAGGTAGAATAATTGATTACAAATCAATTATCAGGACGTTTTGGACCTCAAGTCCTTCATCGGCTGAATACAAAAAAACAGTGCTTTAAGAAGTTGATAAAAAAACAAACAAGTAGTCTTTTAAACAAAATTAAAGAATGTTGTTTATGATGATGATCCCAGAATAGAATGTTCATTCCAAATGGCTCCAAAGTGCCTAGTTTGAAAATAAGCACATTCCTTTTGTTTCCTGACAGCATTAGTTCCATAGCATTGAACCATTCCACAAATTGTGAAGTCTTCTATAGTGTGGTCATTTCTGTTAAAATGTCTGGCGACAGGAAAGGTAGAGGTGTTAATTCGTATACTTCTCAGATGTTCCACGAAGCGATCAGCCAAGCGTCATTTTGTTTCACCAATATATAGCTTGTTACATTTGATGCAGCCAATGCAATATACTATTCCTTTACTAATGCAAGTAAAAGTATCATGGATAGTAAATGAGGATTTTGCTCCCTTAACTACTGTGTTGCTGTGAATGTATTTACAAGTTGCACAGCATGACCTATTGCATGGAACGTACCCTTAAGACTGTCCAGATTGGGTCGAATGTTACTGTGGACCAGATGCTCTCTTAGATTTTTGTCTCTTCTGTATGACATTAGAGGAGAGTTATTGAAAATAGGAGCTGTAGAAGGATCATCTTGAAGAATGCTAAAATTTCTTTGTATGATGTGTTGTACTTTTTTGGTCATAGGATGATATGTAAGAACAAGGGGAATACGATTGTTGGTATTCTGTGTTTTGGTTTTGTACAAGGCATCCTTTCTGTTTATTGTCGATACTCTTAACTGAGCTTCTCCAAGTATAGTGTCTGGAAAACCAGTTTTCATTCTGTTTTATATTTTATTTAAAAACACTGAAACTCAAAATTAATTATTGTAAGGCGACATTGGTTTTATGTTGGGAAATATTTTTAAGAAAAATAAAAAACTGAAATATCTTGCTTGCGTAAGTATTCAATCCCCACACATTAATATTTGGTAGAGCCACCTTTCGCTGCAATAACAGCTTTAACTCTTTTGGGGTAAGTATGTACCACGGAGTGATTTTGGCCCATTCTTCTTGGCAGATTTGCTCCAGGTTGTTCAGGTTGGTTGGACGACGCTTGTGGACCGCAATTTTCAAATAATACCACAGATTCTCAATGGGATTGAGATCAGGACTTTGACTGGGCCACTGTAGGACATTCACCTTTTTGTTCTTGAGCCACTCCAATGTTGCTTGGGCCTTGTGCTTGGGATCATTGTCCTGCTGAAATGTGAATTTCCTCCCAAGCTTCAGTTTTTTAGCGGACTGAAGCAGGTTCTCTTGCAGTACTTCCCTGTATTTTGCTCCATCCATTCTTCCTTCAATTTTAACAAGATGCCCAGTCCCTGCTGATGAGAAGCATCCCCACAGCATGATGCTGCCACCACCATACTTCACTGTAGGGATGGTGTGTCTTGAGGCATGGGCAGTGTTAGGTTTGCGCCACACATAGAGCTTTTTGGCCAAAACTCAAAGCGCTATCTTGGTCTCATCTGACCACAAAACCTTTTCCCACATCGCAGCTGGGTCACTCTCATGCTTTCTGGCAAACTCCAGACGTGCTTTCAGATGGTACTTTTTGAGTAACGGCTTCTTTCTTGCCACCCTCCCATACAGGCCAGTGTTATGCAGAGCTCTTGATATGGTTGACTGGTGCACCATTACTGCACTCCCAGTCACTGAACTCTGTAGCTCCTTCAAAGTGATTGTTGGCTTCTCTGTGGCTTCTCTCGCAAGTCTCCTTCTTGTTTGAGCACTGAGTTTTGAGGGACGGCCTTTTCTTGGCAGTGCCTGGGTGGTGTGATGCAGCTTCCACTTCCTGATTATTGATCCAACTGTGCTCACTGGGATATCCAAACACTTGGATATTATTTTGTACCCTTTCCCTAATCTATGCATTTGTATTACTTTATCTCTAACTTCTGTAGAATGCTCTTTGGTCTTCATTTTCCTTCAGATTCACAGCCTGACCAATGATCCTTCAACAGTGGGGGTTTTTATCCAGAAAATGTGACAGCAACTTTAATGGTTCACAGGTGGAGGCCAATGGTAAGGTAATTGTGTCCTCGTTAGGGCAATTTCTTTCATCGGTGTAAACTGGGAGCTACAACAGCACAGGGGTTGAATACTTATGCAAGCAAGATATTTCAGTTTTTTATTTTTCTTAAATATTTCCCAACATAAAACCAATGTCACCTTAAAAATAATTGATTTTGAGTTTCAGTGTTTTAAAATAAAATATCAAACAGAACGAAATTTCAATGTACCATTTGTAATTCAGTAATATGAGAGAATTGGTCAGGGGTCTGAATACTTTTGCAAGGCACTGTATATATAACTTGTGTAAGTATTTAAATTTAAATTTTTGATCAAGCTAGTAGTTACTACACCGAGCAATTGCCACAATAATCAGACTTTGATTGGCCAACATAAATCAGGTGATAGTGTGTTTGTGAAGTGACAGAGAACCACAGTTGAACATTATCTGATCCTCTGACGTCTAAACATCCACTGTATCCTAGGATAGTGTGTCGGGCTGCTTATTACAAATTTTGGAGTCAAAATAAAACAGCATTTTAATGAAATTATTGTTTATTTCCTAGAAAATAGTACCTGGATAATCTAGAAGAGACAAAAAAATCGGGTATAAAATCAGTAAAAACAGACGTCCACTTAAAAAAAAAAAAAAAAAAAATCCTGTAATTTTTCGGTACAGTTCGGAATAAACCAGAAACGCGGAACACTAAATATGGAGTACCTATTTTCACCGTCATATATTGGAGAGTATGGTATTGAGCCCCCTTCGTAAAGCTTTAGAGATTTTTTAAAATTAACCATTTAAAATTTTTTATATATATATATATATATATATATATATATATATATATATATATATATATATATATATATATATATATATATACATATACACACACACACACACATATACAAATTATTACCACTGTTTTTGGAACCATCTAATTTCTAATTTTAAAAAATGCTAATTTCGCACGCTATTACTCCTGTCATCAATTATGAAAATGTGGTGTAGATACAGTAAGCCAGTCAAAGAGAACTGTTCAAGAAAGAAAGGTTTTCTGATCACCAAGTTGGGCGTTTAGTTATTTGGTCTACACACTTGTGAAAAACAAAAACTGGGCTGGGTCGATATGCAAAACAAACTGTGGTGGTTTAAAACACGGGCGTGACTTCACTGGAGGACGCAGCAGCATAATCTTCCATGACCAGCAGCTGGGATCTCTTATTCATATTACAGTTTAACCTTTAGCAGTTTCAAAAGAACAGTGAACAAGCTCATTGATCTGGGCTGGGCACATAGTGCAGAACCGCGAATGGGGCACTGTAATTCTGAATAATGCTCTGTTGTACCAGGAGGAGAGTGCGGTTTGATCTGTGGTTCTGGTCAATGAAACACTCTGCCTAAAGGGTCTCAAGTACGTAACAAAATGCAGCAACTCAAATATCACTCTCAATGTAGTATCAAGCCCTCAAACTGTAGCAAGGGTGTGCTACGAGTATGGCACTGGAATCATAAGTCCCCAGTTGCCCACAAACGACTGAAAAAAAAAACACAAAAAGAAATGTTAGGTCCGGTTTACTTTTCCCAGCTACACTATAGATTGAGGTCCGGCTGTATAAGTATGCAGCCCCACGCGCTGTAGTGGATTCAAGATATTGATATCCAGCAAAATGGCGGGTCACTGCCTGGGATCAGTCGCTGTTCCTGGCCCTGTCGTTGAAGCCCATCTTTGTGCTGCCATTGCCTGGAAGCCAAAGGTTAAATGTGTCTTTGCTGTTTGAATGGATATCTAGAGAAAGGACAGATCTCACAATTATGCACTATTCAAATGCTAGGCAACGCTTTGAAAAGGTAGACTCACACTGTTCACAACTGCGCGAAACCACATGTGATCTGCACTTGTCTCTGAAAGTGGCATAGAATTTTTTTTTTTTTGGCTGAGCTAAGCTAATTAAGTTTGACAATTGATAAGCATCAGGCAACAATGTATGTGTACTGATTGGTGCCTGTAAAAGGTTGGATATTGCCCCCCTTGTAATGTTGAATATCAATGGGAATAGCTAAAAGGCAAAACCATTACTCTCCACTGAAACTGCATTTGCACCTGCTTCACAAAAATCTGGCTGCCCAAATGCACATTTAAATGTGCTTTCAGTCAACAAGTCATTCAATAACAAGAACCAAAAACAAAAGGCGCTTTTCCTTTAATGAACTGGAAAGAAATGCCTACAGTGCATTCTCCTCTCAAAGCAGTGAATACTACTCTATAAAACACACTCTCGCACAGCTCCTTGCATGCCTCTTTGGCCAGAAACCCAGGGCACTCTTTTGTTGAGCCAAAGCCAGCCCTGCTAAGCCAACTGTAACTGGCAGCCCATCTTCCACGCCGCTCTGACAGGCTGCCTGTGAACTCAGAGCTGTTCTTGGCAGATCCCACCTGGCCTGTGTTTGTACTCTTTCAAGACTCAATAAAAAAAGGCACGATTGAAAAAGATAAGGCTCTGTACTCCGGTATAGGGCAGGTTTCCAGCCACTAAACCCAACAGAGTTACTTCAAACTTAATGGTGGGTTCAACTGCACTTCTTCACTCAGAAAAGATACAGATGGGAATGAATAGTTTAACGATAAGGAAATCATCTGGAACACAATCACGCAAATCACATGTATCCATAATAATGGTTTTACAAAAAACAGGTACCGGTTGATCTAGAAAAATAAAGAAGAATAAAAATCAGTGGCTGTGTAATTTTGTAACAGATGTACCATTTGCATGGAATGGCCCTGCAACAAATAAAACTCAAGTGTTCCTCAATTAATTAGCACAAGTGTCCATAAACCAAAAAGTGCTGATTGTATGACAAGTGTGACAACTGGAAGTAACAGGGCAGACACTTCTGATGCTGAGGATGGTCCAGCACTTGGAAAGCAGTTCTGCAGTTTTATTGCCCAAGTGTTTTCCTATGATGTGCTTTCACCGAAAGTTCTTCAGTTTACTTGCCATGTTCAATACATTCAAACAGAAAGGAGACAGACAGTCTAGTGTATCTAAAGGTTTATTTTCACAGCAGACGCGATGCGATTGTCCTGTGATAAAACAATACTTTCTCTTCGACACTCCCTTTCACAGTAGTGGTGACAGGCAGGCATGCAGGATGTGATGTGATAGGAGACTCTGATTGTGTTCTTGAAAAGCAAAATGTGTTCCAGGGAAGAGACATAACTTTTGTTGCTACTTATTTTGAACAGCAGATGCCAGAGGAGACTGTGGCTACACCACATCCTACGAGAGAGAGAGAGAGAGAGAGAGAGTGTTTGGGTGAATTTCACCATCTTGGAAATGGACACCAAGATGCTCTCCCTCATCGCTGGGTTTTTGTAATTTTGTTATACAGCTCCGGGTATTTTGATACTGCAAGAATTCACTTTTCTTCTGCGGTTTCCTGAAGAAAGGTGAAAGGAAGCTGCTTCTCATTGGTCAAATGCAAAAACAGACACCAATCAGATTTTTTTTTTTTGGCTTCATTGTCACCCCATCGCAAATCGCCGGCAGTGTGAATGGTTCTTATTAAACTACATACTTTATTTTTTGTTGTGTCGTACCACACACTCTTGTCTCATCGTGTCCAGTGTGAATAGATCTCAAGGAAAGATCAACAAAGAAAACAGTGGAAAATAAACAACCACACGCACCTGAGCAAATCTAATATAAAACTAGAAATGGGAGTTTGTGAGCAGAAACAAAGCACCCCTGGCAGCTTCACCTTCACATTTCTCTTGCTTACAATGAAGATTAGCACACAGTGGGCTGCAAAGGTATCTATTTTAATTGAAAACCATGAAAAAGCTACTGACATAAGTGTTGTTGTGAGCCCATGATCTCCCATTGCTGAGATTTTTTATTAGGTATTGGTCTCAGACTTTTAAAAAGAGTAAGCAGATTTTTGGAATCCTGACGGGCATCATAAAAAACTGACAAAATAATTAACAAATAAGATGCAATGCAGCTCCTAGCTGAATAGGAGCTCTATTAATCTCATGTCATATGGAGGCTGTGTGGTCCAGTGGTTAAAGAAAAGGGCTTGAAACCCGGAGGTCCCCAGTTCAAATCCCACCTCAACCGCTGACTCATTGTGTGACCCTGAGCAAGTCACTTAACCTCCTTGTGCTCCGTCTTTCGGGTGAGACGTAATTGTAAGTGACTGTGCAGCTGATGCATAGTTCACACACCCTAGTCTCTGTAAGTTGCCTTGGATAAAGGCGTCTGCTAAATAAACAAATAATAATAATAATAATAATAATAATAATAATGACTGTACCGCCGTCATACACCACTGATGGGCGATTTACCGACTGCACGCAGACACATAGCTCACAGCTTGGCATGCACGCCGTACCCACTAGTGATGCAACAGGGCAGCATGCTAGAACACTGTGCAGTAACACAGCTCTGTAGGGGAGGAGGAAAGTGCTGCAGAAAATTAGAGACGACCAAGCAAAATGATCGGCTATCAACACTTAACCCAATAAAGCATTCGAAGCCTGCTCAGAGGCCTATAAAAAGTTTGTGTGGAGAAACTGAAAGTTTACAGCGAGGGACAGGGGTGTTAGAGTTTAGAGGAAGAAATAAGAAGCATTAAGAAATGTTTCATGGCATGACATTGACAGTCCAAAGGGATGATGTGCACTGAAGTACTGTACAAGCCTCCAGTGTGTCTACCCACTGAGTCACACACCCAGGTACTGTAATCCATTTTCACAAGGAATTCAGGAACACCTGAAAACTTCCACTATGTAAACCGGTCACTAGTTCTGATGGTCAAATACAGTATGAGAGTGTAGACATAACAGGGCATCAAAAGGCTGAAGTAGTATATTAGGTTTATTTTCATTTTAGCTCAACAATGTACTCTGAAACACAATGTTTTGGCAGTGGCAACCACTTTGTAAAATGACTGCCACACAAAGGTTATTTCATTATACAAACCGTTTGTATTACGCTCTGAGAAAGACCCCCCTCACAGACAAGCATGCAGATCTGGGAAACACACCTACTGTACAGAGTATCGGCTCCTTCCCATCTCCCAAACCTTAAGCCTTCTGATTGACTGGCTTTCTAGACAAGGCTGGCGTTGCTATGACTACTTCACAGCCCCAAATTCAAATTCTCCCAGGTAAGTGTGACCAGTTCCAAATCAAAAACATGCAAGTCCTTGATTTCCAAGATCTCAGATGCGTGACTGGCTTGAATTTACAACTCGAGTCTTTTGGTGTAAAAAAAATCTAATAAAATCTTTAAAGCAACAGATGAAGGAGCTTTTCAGGCGGCCTGTCGAATGTGTCATGTGACCTCTGACTCTCAGTTAATGTTCTTGCAGAAGTTTAATGTTTACCATTCAGCAGGCAGAGAGCCCATTAACTGATTTTCTTGGTTTCAATCTTCACACTTTGATTCAAATGAAAACAGGAAGGGGCCTGGTCCACACGCCACGCAGAGTCACAAGCCTCTCCTTTGTGTGGAGCCAGCTTTGTTGACCTTTACCTCGTGCATTCCACTGCTAATGGATTTCCCATCCCATTTAGATCTCTGGCTTATCTTTGCTGTTTCCCACACTGTCCTAACTCGCTGCTTGCGTTGGCATGCAATCACCGGGGACAAATAAAAGGCAGTAAAGATTTGCAATCCCATTATGTACAGCTAAGCTCCAGTACCTTGTATAGCCCAGATATACACGTGCTCTCAGAACATCCACTGTACAGCTAAACTCCAGTATCTTGCATAGCCCAGATATACACACACGCTCTTAGAACATCCATCTGCAAGCCACTGTGCAGCTTTCAAGCAAAGTCTAACTGGCTAGTTCTACTATGCTATCTGAAGAAGGCAGCAGTCCAAATGCTGTAGCTAATAAATTAACCTTGGAATGCCCAAGCATTTCTGAAATGAGGAAAAAAAAAAAAAACACACACTATGTAACCAGATTCCTTTTCTTGTGCAAAACACTTTCCTTGTACTGCATGTGAAAAATGGTGGCTTGTGAGGCTGAAAGAACAAGAGCAGCGGCAAAGCTTACAAATAAATGCGATTCAGAAATGGGCCTTGCAGGGTTAAAAGAGGGAGTTTTCAGTTCAGCCATTCCTTTTCTTCTTCATGAAGTATTTCTAGTGATTGATGAGTTTCCTGATTCTCCTGGGATATAAAGCAGGTTGCTGTTTTTGAATTCTCTGTACTACTATAACTATACAGTACAGGTTCTTTGCAAAGAAGTTGAGGAAAGCACTGAAAACACCTTGCTTGAGATTTTATAATTAGTTTGCAAATCACAAACAAATGTGCATATGAAACCACTTATTTGCTGCTTATGTGGAACGAATAAAATCGCAAATCTGAAAAGGACAGCAACTCAAAATGGATTAAAACCAAAAACGCTGCACTATGGTTAGTGAATACAATCTGTGAATCTGTAGTACTGTTGTAGTAATATTTATACTGCAATAATTTTACACCCACTCAAAACACATTCATGTATAACACAGCTTTTTCACCAAGACAAATCTGAACACAAAAAAAGTGAAATGATTTCTCATTATTATTATTCGTATTATTATTATTATTATTCTTAAAATGTGGGTCTCGTGACTCATCTCATTCACAAACTCTTCGCAAGTGAAAACAGATCCTCAGTCAGCACTCTTTACTACACTACCTCAAACATTCATCTGCTGAGCCAATCCAGGGCTTGGCAAGCAGCCAGCTGGACACCAAAACAGGCCTTTCCTTTCCTGCCGCTCCCCCTCATTCAGATGCTAACTCTTACACCATTCTATTTATAGCTTTTGGCAAGAAACCAGACAACTAAAACCACACAACCACAGTGCAAAAAAATAAATAAATAAACACACCGCTGCACACTCCCAACTATTCTGCTTTTTTATATTTCTGCCGCAGGCCATGGAAAGTAAATCAGAGGTCATGCGTTTCATTGATTCAGAATAGGAAATGTGGACTGGATCTGCTGTGTTATTTTTTTGCCTGCTTCAAATTAAAATGTACAGGAGAAGAATGACCAACTGCCCCAAATATTCATTTCATGGAGGTGTCAGTACGGCTACTACCGGCCAGGCCATACTACATAACACTGAGATAACACCACATGACCCATTAGGTTAAAACTGAAACCATGGCAACAATGGGGAAGGGAGGGGGCTCAGGTTTGTGTTTGTTTTTATTTGTAGTTAGAGGATTAATCTCAGCTTTCAAATTTTGGATATATAAATAGAAACGATTAATAAATAATGTTTTTTACTTAATTCTTAGGTCGACATTTGACTGCAGCATAAATGTTTTTAAATAAAAATCTACAATTAGTTTATAAAAAGACTGCAGTAAACACTGTTCAAGGGATGTTGGGTACTGTTTAATTTCCTAACAATGTTTTCAGGAATAAATCTGTTTACACATTTAAAGGTTTAATATGCAACCAACATCTTGAAGGAATGTCTGCTGCCACACAAAGTCAAGTAAGTAAGGTTGTGTTGTGATTTACTGAAGTTAGATTTCAAACTATTGCAACAGATACAAGCCTAGTCTATAGGCGAGGTGGGGAGGTTGTGCAGAAATGATGGCAATCTAATCTGTAATGGAGATCAAAGTGTCCCTCAGCATTTACATAGAAAAGTGAAGTATTGAAACATTTGGTTATGTAGATTTAGGGTCGGGACTACTACAATTCCACTAGATCTGTTCATCTAGCAATTATGTGGGAGAAGAATTATGTTCGTAACATGTGCTAAATCTATCACTGAAATGGGTCTGGCCTTTTGTATAGAAAAGAAAGGGGATCCCAAACAATGTTTACTGAGGCAGAGGCCAACAGGAAAGCATGTCTGGAATCCCCTCAATCTTTAAGGGCAATCAGCACCCAGGGGAAAGAGATTAAGCAAACTGATTCTTCGTTAGAACCACAGGGCTGTGTGCTCCATTTACAAGGTTGAGACAGAAAGGGAAAGAAATGCTTTTCTGTTTGTAAAGTTGAAGTCCCTGGACTGGCTTTTAAATGAAACTCCACCCTGATTGACTCCTCTTGATGTTATGAGGGACGTGATCTTCTCTTTACGCTTGTGCTTTTAAAGCACAAGTGCAAAGCATTTCAACCCTGTAATGCCCATTTCTGGATCACATCTGATACAATGCTTAGCCACCCCTCTTATTTTTAAATCGTCTTTTACTGGAGCATGTCTAGCTATTGAACTGCTTATTAACATGCAACTAAACTTCCGCAAATAGTTAATTACATATTAAATGCTTTTATTTTGAGTGTCCAAATAAGTATTAAAAGTTGCTGCCAATTCCTACAATGCAGAGTTCTCCTTCACAATATTTGCACCAACAGTAACAGAAACCTTTCATTCACAACACGTACTGTCCTAAGAAAACAGCACATGTGTCAACCCTTTCAATAGCACAACATTGCTATCAAGCAACTATTCCACTCGGCAGTTCCGCAACACAACTGGTGATGAGAGAATGACTTGATACCATAAACACAAAACAAAAATGCAAAGGTGTCATGCAAATGTGCGCAAAAAGGTTTCAGAAACACACACAGGATAGAGACTTAGCCACCTTTATGGCAGCACTTATTCATTCTCTTTCTGAAATGGGGGGGGCTATCTTGTACATGTGCAGTGCAACACATATTTAGCATGTGTTAACCCAACTTACACACACAACAGCGCAACAGTCGGGAGCCAAAGCTTCTGTGAGAACTTGCCAAAAGGAGAAGATCCATGCACCGAGAGGGGACTGAAAATACACTTCAAAAGGGACTTGATGTATGCCGGGTGTCAAACACCACATGGGCCTCCAAATACCTTATCAACATAAAACACCACCCACTTGGGCAATAAAACAGCATTGCTTGGCTTCCATTTTGTTTACATTGCTGAATTTAGTATTCTCTACAGCAGGGCTCTTCAACTGGCGGCCCGCGGGTCACATCCGGCCTGCAAGGGACAACCAAGCGGCCCATAAAATCATTTTTATCCGGCAAAGCAGCGTGCTCATCACACCACCCCTTTCCAGTCACGAAGCACGACTCACGCAGCCACTTCCATTGAGCTCCACTTTGTGTACTCTGTGGGCGATTTTAGTTTACTCATGTTGCTATTTATTTATTTATTTATTTATTTAAGTGATATAGGGCTCTCTCTATAGCTAGTAGAAGAGAAAACTATGGTGAAAATCGTAGATTCAACAATGAGTGGACAAATACTTATATTTATTTTACCAACTGTAGCGAACACAAAGCCAATGTGTTTCTTGTGCAATGGATGTGTATCCAGAGGGATCCGCAGTTAGAAGCTCAAAAGAGGCGCTCTTCATCCCAACGTGCTTGTGCAGCTTTGTGTGATCTTGCACTCCTCCATTGTTGTTTGAGATTCATTAAAAAGTAACCATACAAAAGGAGATGAAATGTCTTTATCTGGGAAATTAACCAAAACATAAACGTGATTCCATGGACTTTCCAGGTGCTGCTGTTATCCCTATCCATGGGACCAATCGTTCTGTTCTGAACTTCAAGTTTTCATATGTGTCAGAGATGGAATAGAAACGAAGGACACAATTTTATTTGTTTTAAGTGGCACTCTCACATTGTGTTATGAAAGTTTTTTGTGTGCACATCATTACCTTACTTACAACCACACTGTCGCACAGTTCCCGCTCTCAGACTATATATTACAGAACATATTATAACTAAGAGTTATACTATGAATGTCGCATACATTTTAAAATGTTTATAATGATACTCTTTAAATATTCACACTGTTCTATTATTAAAGTACTATTCCTATGGTAAATGTGTAAGTCTTGTTCAATATAAAAACATTACATTATCTAATATTTATTATATTGCAGTGTGAAATACTCTTGGCCCCTCTGCTCCTAACGTTTTCCAGTCTGGCCCTGCTCTACAGGCTCTCAAACCCACCCCTTGAAGTTTTCCGGCTGCTCTGAGCTAAACAGTCCGCCTCTTGTTACAACATATGACTACACTGGAGCGTGGGGAAAGTATTAACTGCATCAGTGATCTGTGTGCTCAGCAGTAACGCAGGTCTTTACAAATGTGCAATGCCACTGCAAGTTTTAAAATGCTAGACTTAAGTTTCAGCAAATTACATATATTGCATTAAAGCAACAATCTGCTCTAGCCTGTTCCCCGAAGGAAATTAAATAGAAACGTTGGGCTGCAACAAAAGGGTACATTTTGACCTTCGAAGGTTCGGAACACATTACCGAAGGAAGGTTCGAACCTTCCACGATACTAATTTGTATACTTTACTGGTAACGTCACCATAGCTACTTTGATTGAAATTCCAATTACTTTACAGGTAAGCCATGTAAATGTATTTTTCACATACCTCTTCATAGTCGTGCATACTGATAAATCATCTCCTCATCACTTGTTTTATCACCAAACTCAATGCAATCCAAGTCATTTTATTACTATAACATCTCAAAAAGCTCTGCAAATGTCTGTGATATTCTCTGAGCACTGGATGCAGAAGCAGCTATCTTGTTTGTTTATGTCCATGTTATCTCTGTGGTGCCGGTGCTATGTGTATTGCTCAGATGCGCCCCTTTTTTTTTGGCTTCTCTCGGCTCCTATCACCTCACTCGGCCATTGAATGGTTTTCTCGGCTTTTTCAGGAGAAAAAATGACTAGAGACATGAGCTTTAAGTCTTTTTGATGATGTCGGAAAGGGAAAATTGTAATGTCTGACCTGGTCCGACATAGGATTGCAAAGGGTTAAAAAAAAAAAAATACACATTTATTTACACGTAATTGCATTGCAGCAGCACTAACTGCAGCGGACTTAGGCAAAACAAACTTAATTTAACAGTCACCGCTCCGAGCAGGTTATCAGTCACATTTTACTACTACGAACTTACGATTGTAAAGTGACCCCAGAGATTGGATGTGCCTTCATGATACATCAACAGTCGCTTGCACAGTTTGCATTCAACCTTTTGTTTGTCTAGGCATTTAAAAAAAATCCCAAAACAGAGCGTTTTCTAGACATTTCTTTCAATACAGCTTACACTATAAAGCGCTTTGCTGGCGAGATGGTGAATGAAAACATTTGCCTATGGTTAACACGAGCTGGAGGGGGGGAGGGACGGACGGTGCTCAGTTTTTTCGAAATTAAAATTGTGTTAGCGTATATATTTTGTATGTTTCAAACATATTCTACCATAGCACTTCTTACACTGTCTTGTACACTAGGTATTCAGTACATATTTTACTGAAGCACTACAACCGCTATAGGTACCCCCCAGTGTTTTGGATACTATACCCTGCTTCATACATGACAGAGGCGCCATTTTGAGCTGCTACATATAACGATTTGGTGGTGGATTTTAATACAACAACTTTTGTTAAAGTAATATGCATTACACAAATCAAAAGATCGAACTTTGCAATGTGAGCAACATTTAATGTGCGATTTATAGTATTCACACAGTCAAACGATTTCTGTTAACAGGAAAAAAAAAAAAACCACCATACAGTGCGTGAATGGCATCTGACGAACCTTCGAAGGTTTAAAACAATCTTTGAATTCCTGGCTAGCGAACGAACCTTCAAACCTTCTAATACAGCCCAACAGAAATGTGGGAGCATGCTCATTAATAGCTGAGGATTGTCTTAGCAACGTAGCCTGGGTTTTCATGAGCCGCTTAAATAAATAAATAAATAAATAAATAAATAAATAGTTTTCAAATTGTTAAAATGCCAGCGTTTAATTTGCTAATTTACTTACACATTAAAACTCAAAACTAGCTTGTTTGCAGTGACCAATATAAAGGCCATAAAATACAATGTTAAAAAAAAAAGAAAAAAAAGGGGTGCCATTTTTTTACAGCAGAAAAAATAATGAGCTAAAATGAAGCAAAGTAAAAAGACAATACAGTAAGGTACTTAACTCCCTAACTGGGAATTCTGCACAGCAATTATTTTCAGCGTGGGCTTCTCTGTCATTACTTACCTATTCAATTACGAATGTATTAATAGATTTCATACAGTAACATTGCCAGGACTGTTTCCATGAACATTCTAATTCATTCACATATATATTCTATATATATATATATATATATATATATATATATATATATATATATATATATATATATATATATATATATGCTCAGATTTGTTTGGGTACCCTTACAGCTCATTGAAATAATGCTTCATTCCTCCTGAAAAGTGATGAAATTAAAAGCTATTTTATCATGTATACTTGCATGCCTTTGGTATGTCATAGAATAAAGCAAAGAAGCTGTGAAAAGAGATGAATTATTGCTTATTCTACAAAGATATTCTAAAATGGCCTGGACACATTTGTTGGTACCCCTTAGAAAAGATAATAAATAATTGGATTATAGTGATATTTCAAACTAATTTGTTTCTTTAATTAGTATCACACATGTCTCCAATCTTGTAATCAGTCATTCAGCCTATTTAAATGGAGAAAAGTAGTCACTGTGCTGTTTGGTATCATTGTGTGCACCACACTGAACATGGACCAGAGAAAGCAAAGGAGATAGTTATCTGAGGAGATCAGAAAGAAAATAATAGATAAGCATGGTAAAGGTAAAGGCTACAAGACCATCTCCAAGCAGCTTGATGTTCCTGTGACAACAGTTGCAAATATTATTAAGAAGTTTAAGGTCCATGGAACTGTAGCCAACCTCCTGGGGCGCCGCAAGAGAGGAAAATCGACCCCAGATTGAACAGAAGGATAGTGCGAATGGTAGAAAAAAGAACCAAGGATAACTGCCAAAGAGATACAAGCTGAACTCCAAGGTGAAGGTACGTCAGTTTCTGATCGCACCATCCGTCGCTTTTTGAGGAAAGTGGGCTCCATGGAAGAAGACCCAGGAGGACTCCACTTTTGAAAGAAAAACATAAAAAAAGCCAGACTGGAATTTGCTAAAATGCATATTGACAAGCCACAATCCTTCTGGGAGAATGTCCTTTGGACAGATGAGTCAAAACTGAGAGCTTTTGGCAAGTCACATCAGCTCTATGTTCACAGACTTAAAAAATGAAGCTTTCAAAGAAAACAACACCATACCTACAGTGAAACATGGAGGAGGCTCGGTTATGTTTTGGGGCTGCTTTGCTGCGCCTGGCACAGGGTGCCTTGAATCTGTGCAGGGCACAATGAAATCTCAAGACTATCAAGGCATTCTGGAGCGAAACGTACTGCCCAGTGTCAGAAAGCTCTGTCTCAGTCGCAGGTCATGGGTCCTCCAACAGGATAATGACCCAAAACACACAGCTAAAAGCACCCAAGAATGGATAAGAACAAAACATTGGACTATTCTGAAGTGGCCTTCTATGAGTCCTGATCTGAATCCTATCGAACATCTATGGAAAGAGCTGAAACTTGCAGTCTGGAGAAGGCACCCATCAAACCTGAGACAGCTGGAGCAGTTTGCTCAGGAAGAGTGGGCCAAACTTCCTGTTAACAGGTGCAGAAGTCTCATTGAGAGCTACAGAAAACGTTTGATTGCAGTGATTGCCTCTAAAGGTTGTGCAACAAAATATTAGGTTAGCGGTCCCATCATTTTTGTCCATGCCATTTTCATTTGTTTTCTTATTTACAATATTATGTTGAATAAAAAATCAAAAGCAAAGTCTGATTTCTATTAAATATGGAATAAACAATGGTGGATGCCAATTACTTTTGTCAGTTTCAAGTTATTTCAGAGAAAATTGTGCATTCTTCGTTTTTGTGAGGTAAAAAATTTGAGCATTCTTATATATATTTTATATATATATATATATATATATATATATAAATTTATATATATATATATATATATATATATATATATATATATATATATATATATATATATATACATACACACACACACACACATATATATATATATATATATATATATATATATATATATATATATATATATATATATATATATACTATATATATATACACTGTGTATATGTGTGTGTGTGTATATATATATTTTTTTTTTATATGAATGAGAAAAGCAAAACCTCCCCCAGGCCACAGTTCCACAAACAAACCCTGGTGACATGACATACCTCAACACAGATGAAGGGGCACAAAAGCAAAGGGGCCCCACAGGGGCAGCACTGCCTCTAGACAAGGCTGAGCCTCTTTTCTTTCACACTAGCACACAAATGGCTAAACAAAGAAAGATCCCAGTGGGGGGTTAAAGGCATCTTTACCGTCTCGAGCAGGACGCCTCCAGAAGCCATCAATCCCACACAGAGACACGTCTGTCTTTTCAGCCTGAATAAGCCGTTTCAAAAGCAAGTAACAAAAAGTCAGCTAAAGCCAGGGCTGGGGCTGAAAACCAGTAACCAGACAACCCTCCTACCCCCGCCAATCACCATTCTCTGTCTTTGCATTGAAAAGCCATTTCAAAAAGGCAGTCACTTTATGTGCTGGTATATATTAATGAAGAAACACAAAATAAATCTCAGACACGTACTTGATGTTTTGGGATAGTCCTGACCTATAGAGTTCACGTAGCATTCAGTGTTCTCCCCAGGAACTCTGTACAGCCGGGCGGCAGAACATTCTAGCCGGGAGCACTTAATGGAAAAATAAACTTGCCTTTACTGTAAATATAAAATACAACAAATAATTTGCATAATGTGTTGTCTTTAGCTGACTATATCTGGTTGCTCTTTATGTTCTACATTCTTTTATTTCTGTTTTTTATTATGGTAAATTACCGTGCTTATTGAGGCACTCTACGATTTGACTGGGGAAAGATAACGTAGGTTTATTGGAATTCACACAAAAAAAAAAAAAACACAAAAACCTTTTCACTTCCTTTTTAGCTTAATTATTGAGCTTATTTATTGCTTCAATTAAATTGTTTTCTTTATGTTATGTTTTCAGGGCATTTTGTTAATGCAAATCTATTTTTGTTTTTCGCTGTTCTACATGTTTTGAATGCAGCTGTTCATTTTAAACTTTTTTTTTTTTTTTTTTTTTTTACAACAGTACTCGCACACGTTTGGTCCCCATCATAAATGCATGAAATCGGAGTGTAATAATCCAGCACTTAAGCATTTGTAGATTAGATGACAAGTTCATCTGATATCCCAGCACACCTTTCTTCTTAAAGGTGTACAGCCTCTATACATGAACCCCCAATATCTCTCACAAGCACCTGGGTACATATTTTTACGATATCACGATAGGAATACTTTTTTTTGGTGCATATGTATAGCTGTTATGTACTATATATCACCTGAATGAATGATACACCCAAAAATACTCTTAAATATATTTTTTTAATAAAGTAGCCGGCGCAAATCTAATATTAGGCAGTGGATTGTGCCGATCGCCGGCTTATTGTAAAAACCCTGCATTCATTGTCACTATTTTTGCTTTGAAAATAATCTGTGTTTTTTTTTAGCAGTGATTTAACGTTTTAGCCTCTCGAAGTGTTTAACACAGAAAACCCGCCCCTTCAACTCTGATTGGTTAAATGTTGTGCCAACACGTAACACAGCTGTCATGTGGTTCCAAAATTTCTTTTTTCACCCAGCAACGCGCAAGTGATCTAGTCTGCTACAAGCGCAATCAATCCTTATTCTTAAAAGGCACAGCAGCATCTGCAAGACACCCTGCTTTGTTGGAAGAACAAATACATCTACATACCATAAATCCATGTAAAAACAGTCCAATACAATTAAAGCAACATTAAAAATTACCCTATTTGGGGTACTGTAACAAATCAAACATTCAGTGGATGCATACTAGAATATCATCACTTCAAACAGCTGTATTTGTGTTAAATACCTGCCTCTTAAAACGTCTGCTTCCCTTTGATCGTACCCATTCACCGCCCATGGTGTCCCAATGCAGAACAGCAAGCCAACTGATAACTACACAGCCAGCTTAATAAACCTCAGTGGCTGAGTGGAAGAGGAGGTGTGGACAACAGAATGCCAGTTAAACACAAACAGTTGTTAAAGTATTCTAGGATATAAAAACTAAACCCAATAACTGCATTCCTTGGAGCTGGCATGCCCATGAAGGCTCATATTCGCATGGTGCAGCGAGATCATTGACAGTGTGAATAAAAACATATGCTAGCTTCAGGCTTCGTCCTCAGCAGGGCCTTGAACTGTCCGCCAGTGGTCTGCTGTAGTTGTCATTGAAATTAGCAACACCAGTCAAAGCCAACATTTCAAATTAGCCACTTATATAATTCCCAGCTGCTTTGGTACAAATTAATAAGCAAAATATGAAATGTATCACTAAGTTTTTTTTTTTTTTTTTAAACTACACTATATATCAATTTAAAACAAATAAAAATAAAAGGCTGCAAACTGAAAGCAATGAATTCTTATTCCCATTCGTATTTCGCTTCATAAATGTCCAAATGTGATGTATTTTCAACAGCAGATCGTTGGTTATTGGCTACAACATCTGGTTAATAAATGTTCCTGATCTCTCTAATCTGTTGATTTACTTTTCAGCATTCATCAGTTGTTACTCAGACCTCAGTTATTCCTGTGATACAATAACCATCTGTATAAACAAAATTCATTTAAAAAAAAAAAAAGCGTGCTTTCATCTTCCAAACTAAATTAATTTGCAGAACGTTTCATGATAAAATCAGTGGATAATATACTCTGGTACCTTCAATGTACTCTTTGCATCCATGCTTATTATATGAAACATATTGCTTAACAGTTAGCAGGTATCTGGATACACTCACTCGTTACTCAGAGCTATTACAGTAAGCTACATCCGTCTAACTTCAAGCATTCAAAACACTGGAGCAATACACTCTGGGGATTCCAGACAAGAGAACTAATGTAATATGCATCTAACAATGGGAAGAGACACAATAGAGTGAGATCTACTCATTTAAAACGACAGCCTTTCTGTGGAGCCTGATGCTGTCAGGTTCCTCATTGAGAGCCTTCACCCGGAGGGAGCAGTAGAGGCAACTACAACTCTGGAGTCCCAGGCTACAGTGATGTGTGATTCACACGCTATAGAAAACTAACAGGGATGCTGTACAGCTCTGGAGTCCCAGGCTACAGTGAGGTGTGCTTCACATAGAAAACTAACAGGGATGCTGTACAGCTCTGGAGTCCCAGGCTACAGTGAGGTGTGCTTCACATAGAAAACTAACAGGGATGCTGTACAGCTCTGGAGTCCCAGGCTACAGTGAGGTGTGCTTCACATAGAAAACTAACAGGGATGCTGTACAGCTCTGCAGTCCCAGGCTACAGTGAGGTGTGCTTCACATAGAAAACTAACAGGGATGCTGTACAGCTCTGGAGTCCCAGGCTTCAGTGAGGTGTGCTTCACATAGAAAACAACAGGGATGCTGTACAGTACTTAAAAGGAACAGAAGGAAGATGAAAATGGAACTTGTTTTTATATTTGGTTCAATGGAACCTTGTTTTTTTTCAAAAACAAATTTCCAAAGTCAGACATGAATTCTCTTTATTCTTTTAAAAGTGATCTCTCATTCTTAGCAAGATCAGTAACCCCCCCCCCGAGAATATCTGTCATTTAATTTTTTTATGTTTATCAAAACTATTCCGTGGACGGACAGCACACGTTTCTTAAAAGCGAGTAATAACAACCCACAGCAGCCAATGTATACATTATCTGCAATAGCTACGTACATCTTTCATTCACCTCTTTCTTTTTGTGTGATCTACCCTACAGTTTCTAAAATCATTGGATATTTAAATAGTTATCACTTTGCATTAAGCAAACAAAGCATTATAAAGAAATAACTGGGGGTTATTGTTTGAAGGGAACCTGCTGGAGGACAGTCATAAAGCACCATGTGCAGCAGTGATCTGCTCCTCATTCTTCCAATTAGCATGGATCAAGCTGTCAAAACATGTTTGCTAGTTGTGTTAGCTAGTTACTCGGATAGGCTTTCTGGAGGAGTGCATAATGATTTTAATCCACACAAAACCAGTGGATAATTTACAGATCTAGCGGTTTGTTTTAACACCTGTTTATATAGTGAATACTGATACCTGCCACTTATGATCCAGTGGTAACTGCAGTAATTCTTCTACAGGTGTACACTTTGGCTCATGTCAGTTTCATTATTATTATTAATTACAGTGAAACACACATGTGTTTTATATGTAGACAGTGCTGAGACTAAAGTAATAATCTCACTTAACATCATTGTGAAACAACACATAACTTACTGGTGTAATGTGTGTACAGATGTCAGCATCCTACTATAAAAAGTACTGCTATTATTGGAATATAAGAATACAAAATGAAACAGACACGCATATCGTATGCTGCCAATTCAAAATACATCAGTACCATCAAAGTGGATCACTAGGACCGACAGCATATTAACTGTATGTACATACTCCCCACTCCCTTTAGGACACATGGAGTACCAAGGGCTTCAACTGAGAAGCGGTTTCCTTTTGGTTGTTACAAAGCCATTTCTTTTAAAATATCCTGTTCACATATTTTATTCCATATGCTATGAAAGTGAGTTTCTAACAGATAATGCGTTGCTTCCATTACATGCCATCAAACGTTTTTTTTTAATTTAATCACTTTGATTTATGACTATGGAAAGCGTTTTACAGCTCATATTTGGTATATCTCAATTCACTATCATTTAAAAAAAAAAAAACACAGCATATACAATTGTAAAGCAACACTGAAGTAAGACATCATTAAAGACTGTGAATGAATGCTCCTGTTAGTGCACAAAAAAAAAATTCTGTACGATGATGTACAGAACAACTACTGACTGACAGCTGGGCCTGCTGTTGATGTTGAGTTTTATGTTTAAGTGTTTTCTACTTGTTATTTATTGTGTTTGATGTTGTTTGCTCTGGTGGTGTGAGCCTCTTGCCTGGTCATCATTGGAAATAAGAATTTGTTCAATTGACTCATTAAAATACAGGGATTGATTGATTGTACCAGCAATATTATTATTATTTGTTTATTTAGCAGACGCCTTTATCCAAGGCGACTTACAGAGACTAGGGTGTGTGAACTATGCATCAGCTGCAGAGTCACTTACAACTACGTCTCACCCGAAAGACGGAGCACAAGGAGGTTAAGTGACTTGCTCAGGGTCACACAATGAGTCAGTGGCTGAGGTGGGATTTGAACCGGGGACCTTCTGGTTAAAAGTCCTTTTCTTTAACCACTGGACCACACAGCCTCCAATACAAGAGCCTGGATATTTCTACTGATGCAGTTAATCCACATTTCACACACACACACACACACGATTATAAGAACGCTTCCCTTTGCCACAAGATTAAACCTGATACTTAACCTCCCGCTTCTATTTTTGCTACATATGTATTTTTACTGGCCTAATGTTTTCATCCCTGGGCTCAAACCATACTCTAAATAGAACAGGTCTAAATAAGAACATAAAGTTTACAAACGAGAGGAGGCCATTCGGCCAATCTTGCTTGTTCAGTTGTTAGTAGCTTATTGATCCCAGAATATCATCAAGCAGCTTCTTGAAGGATCCCAGGTTGTCAGCTTCAACAACATTACTGGGGAGTTGGTTCCAGTCCATCACAATTCTCTGTGTAAAAAAGTGCCTCCTATTTTCTGTTCTGAATGACCCTTTATCTAATCTCCATTTGTGACCCCTGGTCCTTGTTTCTTTTTTCAGGTCAAAAGTGTTCCCTGGGTCGATATTGTCAATACCTTTTAGAATTTTGAATGCTCGAATTAGATCACCGCGTAGTCTTCTTTGTTTAAGACTGAACAGATTCAATTCTTTGAGCCTGTCTACATACAACATGCATTTTAAACCCGGAATAATTCTGGTCGCTCTTCTTTGCACTCTTTCTAGAGCAGCACTATTCTTTTTGTAACGAGCTGACCAGAACTGGACACAATATTCTAGATGAGGTCTTACTAATGCATTGTAAAGTTTTAACATTACTTCCCTTGATTTAAATTCAACACTTCTCACAATATATCCGAGCGTCTTGTTGGCCTTTTTCTATAGCTTCTCCACATTGTCTAGATGAAGACATTTCTGAGTCAACATAAACTCAGGTCTTTTTCATAGATTCCTTCTTCAATTCCAGTATGTCCCATATGATATTTATAATGCACATTTTTATTGCCTGCGTGCAGTACCTTACACTTTTTTCTATTAAATGTAATTTGCCATGTGTCTGCCCAGTTCTGAATGCGGTCTAGATCATTTTGAATGACCTTTGCTGCTGCAACAGTGTTTGCCACTCCTCCTATTTTTGTGTCATCTGCAAATTTAACAAGTTTGCTTACTATACCAGAATCTAAATCATTAATGTAGATTAGGAATAGCAGAGGACCTTGCATTTCCTTCAATCCCTACTGCGTTGTTTGAGGATTAATCTTTTATGCAGGACTTTGTCAAAAGCTTTCTGGAAATCTAAATAAACCATGTCATTTGCTTTGCAATTATCCATTGTCAATGTTGCATCCTCAAAAAAAATCAAGCAGGTTAGTTACACACGATCTCCCTTTCCTAAAACCATGCTGACTGTCTCCCAGGATACTGTTACCATAAAGGTAATTCTCCATTTTGGATCTTATAGTTTCCATAAGTTTACATATAATAGAAGTCAGGCTTATTGGTCTGCAGTTACCTGGTTGGGTTTTGTCTCCCTTTTTGTGGATCGGTATTATGTTTGCAATTCTCCAGTCTGTTGGTACAACCGCTGTGGCAAGAGACTGTTGCATGATCTTGGTTAGCGATTTTTAAATAACTTCTTTCATTCTTTGAGTACTATTGGAAGGATCTCACCCGGCCCAGGGGATTTGTTTATTTTAAGAGTTCCTAGTCCCTTTAACACTTCTGCCTCTGTTATGCTAAAGTTATTTAAAACTGGATAGGAACAGGTCGACATGTGTTGTCTGTATCCTCCTTTGTAAAAACTTGCGAAAAGTAATAATTTAATATAGTTGCTATTTTTTTTTTTCTTTGTCTATGACTTTGCCATTTGTATCTCTTAGACATTTAGCCTACTCTTTGAATGTTCTCTTGCTGTTATAATATTGGAAAAACATTTTGGAATTGGTTTTAGCCCCCTTAGCAATCTTCATTTATACCTCTCTCTTGGCCTTTCTAACTTCCTTTTTGACTTGCGTTTGCAGTTCCAAGTACTCTTTCTGTGTACTTTGTTTTTGGTCCCTTTTAAAACGCTCTGGAAAATGCCTTTTTTCGCAGAATATATTTAAATTGATCTATTAAACCATTTTGGCCATTTTGTTTTAGATTTATCTACTTTTGGGATGTAATTGTTTTGCGCCTCTAGTACTACATTTTTAAAAAACAGCCATCATTTTTCTGTGGATGTTTTCTCTATTTTACTCCAACCTACTTCTGTTAGTCTCTGTTTCATACCTTCATCGTTTGCTTTTCGAAAATTGTAAACCTTAGCTTTAGTCATTACTTTTTGGGTTTTAAAAATCACTTCAAATGAGACCATGGTGGTCTGAGTTATAGCCATGTAGTTCAGATCAATAAGTACAGTACTGAGGGAACGCAGCAGGGCGGACTGCTCTTTAGTATAGCCATGTCTTTAAAAATACAAAACAAATAAAGAATGAGGATCTTTCACACTTCAGATAAATTAAACAAAATGAAAACGAATTCAGGATATAACCAGAAACACAAAACAGAGGTTAAAGATTGTGAGTACTTTTCAGTTATAAGTAAGAAAACTTTGGAATTTGCACATAGAAATAGAGCAACACTAGCAATATTGTGGCTAACACAAACTGGAGATTTTATATACAGGGTGATTAGAAAGTAAGTTTGCCACATCAACGAACCATATCTACAGAAGGCACAGGTGTCATTGTCCATCCATCAACAGTCCAAAGCACCTTTGACCTTTGTTCCATAGTCCCATTTCTGTGTTCTTGTGCATATTTTAGCCTTTTAGTCTTGTTCCCCTTTCTTAAGAGGTATTCTTACTACAACACATCCAAGAGTGACCTTCGTACTGTTGATTTGATGGACAATGACACCTGTGCCTTCTGCCAGTTCTGTTGTCAATTCAACGCTCGTCTTTCTATTCCTTAACACTAGAAGCCCCGCGGCGGTCATTTTGGTGGTTTTTGGTTTTAAAATGTAATTTTCTCCAGTCGTGTCACACATATGTGGCTGCGCGTTCCTGTACCTTTCTGTCCGTATGTATTAAATATTCCCACAAAACATGAAACACAGGAGTGCAGAAATAAAGGAGATCTATTACATTATACCTAAAAGCCCCGGGAGCAGTCACATTGACGGCCACACATAAAACAATTGCATTTTCATTATACAGAACGGTATTCTACTTTATTATTTTTATTTATTAGTCCGCAATGTGTTTAGCTGTAATCAGATTTATACTCTCTCTACTCTCTGCCCAAGTGAATAACTGACAGTCTATTGTTTTTCAATCAGCCTTTTGAAAGGCTGGCGCCTGCTTGCCAGCTGCGCTGCTTTGGTCAGTCAATTAGCATCGGGACAAGTGAAAATAAATACCAGAGACCGTGGAGTTTTACAACGCAACAAAATATGAAATTGATGTTTGGATCAGATGGCACGGAAGTATTCCGTGAAAGCTGGCTCCCAACGGTGGCCTGTTCAGGTGCCATCAACTCCTGGGTACTTCACAAAGAATGCATGGAGAAGAATTTACCAAGGAGAGAATATATTCTATACTTAGCACAGGAACTTCGCAAGAAGCATTTGGAGCAGAGAGAAACTGCCAAGCGTGTACCCACAGCTGAAGCTGGCAACCCTGCTGAGAGCCGCAAGGCGCCAATGCCAGGTTGGCAAGTGCAATAAAAATAAAACTTCGAACAGCTGTGCCCTGTGCAGAAAGGCGGCGTGGAGAAGCACATTATCTGTGTTGATTGTGAACAACCTTAGACTCAAGGTAAAGGAATACCATTTTGTCAAAAAAAAGAAATAAATTACTTTTTTTATAACTTCTTGTGCTGTACACTTCTGTAAAATGTTTTAATCTACGTTGTTCAGTTGCTTTTGCGCATCTGATAATAAACAGATTGCTGTTGAAAAGTTAAAAATGTATTGTTATCGTTTCAGTTTTATAAATATGTATGTTGTAAACCCATGTCTGTTCAGATGTTTATTTACTTACTTTTTCTTGTTTTGATTTGTAAAATAAATATTCATATATATATGTGTGTGTGTATATAATATGCTTCGGTTTTTCAGATGTTTAGAACCGTACTAAATACAAAAAAAAAAAAAAAAAAAAGAAAGAAAAACCACAACACTATTACATCCGACTGTTACTCTGTTCGTTACACTATTTACAGTGTTTTGAATACAGCCGTCACAAAGACTGCTGCAGGGCTTCTAGGTATGAGTATATCTCCGGTCCTTCTAGTGTTAAGGATATTATCCTTAAGTATTACTCATCCTTGTTAAACAGCTTTTTGGGTCTTCCAATCCTGGGTTTGGAAATTACTGATGATGTTTCTCTGTACTTGTTGATTATGCTTCAGATACCACACCTTGAAAATCAAGTTATTATTATTATTATTTGTTTATTTAGTAGACGCCTTTATCCAAGGCGACTTACAGAGACTAAGGCGTGTGAACTATGCATCAGCTGCAGAGTCACTTACAACTACATCTCACCCGAAAGACGGAGCACAAGGAGGTTAAGTGACTTGCTCAGGGTCACAATGAGTCAGTGGCTGAGGTGGGATTTGAACCGGGACCTCCTGGTTACAAGCCCTTTTCTTTTGAACACACTGCAAGACCACACAATGTTTTTTTCCTTCTTTATGCAAGTCAAGGTTGATAATAGTAGAAAAACACTAGTGGAGGCTTTTTAAAATGTTGATGCTGTTTTTAGAAAAATGCCTGTCTAAGTTTTTGCAAGCAGTGTGTATGTGTTTTATTATATATATAATAAAACACTATATATATATATATATATATATATATATATATGCTATATATATATTCATATATATAGAAAATACAACATGTTTGTTGGTACCCTACAGCTCATTTTGCACAGCAAAAGTGATGAAATTAAAAGCTATTTTATCATGTATACTTGCATAATTTTGGTATATATATATATAAAAGAGATATATTATATTCTAAAATATATGGACACATTTGTTGGTACTTATATATCATATATATATGACACAACACACACACACAATCAATCATATTCATATTTAAATGGAGAAAAGTATTGTGCATCATTGGTAAAGAACATGGACCAGAGAAAGCAAAAAGAGTTGTCTGAGGAGATATAAAACAAGCATGGTAAACAAACACCAGGTAATGATGTTCTATATTTTATGCCATGGAACAAATATATGGAGAAAACCATATTTTTTCCAAGGATAACTGCCAAAGAGATACAATTGAACTCAGAGAAAAGGTTTTTTGATTAACATGGAAGAAGACCCACATTTTAAAAAAGCTCTTTGCTAAAAATGCATATTGACATGTGGGAGAATGTCCTTTGGAAAGAATTATTTTTGGCAAGTCACATCAGCTCTAAAGATTCCTACAGTGAAACATGGAGGAGGCTCGGTTTATGTTTTGGGGCTGCTTTGCTGCGCCTGGCACAGGGTGCAATCTGTGCAAAATGAAATCAATTAATTAAATCTGTCAGAAAGCTCTGTCTCAGTCGTGGGTCATTCCTCCAACAGGATAATGACCCAAAACATTCTACTATTCTTTAAGTTCATCTCAGTCTTAAGGAACTGTATTGTGGCCTTCCATGAGCTTCCTGTTTCACTGGGGTATAAAATCTGAGGTAACATGCATATGAAATCCATTTGTCATCCATCACCATGGGGAAAGGCAAAGAACTCAAAAAATGAAAAAGAGAAACTAAATGGTTGTTGACCTTCATAAAATTTTTGTCCATGCCATTTTCATTTGTTTTATTATTTACAATATTATGTTGAATAAAAAATCAAAAGCAAAGTCTGATTTCTATTAAATATGGAATAAGCAATGGTGGATGCCAATTACAATTGTGGGTTTGAGCATCGCCTGTATAAATATAATATATATATATATTATATATATATATATATATATACAAAAATATAAAATATACCACTATACCACTATATATATATATATAATATATATACACACACATCAAAATATATATATATATATATATATAAACTATATACACATGGTATATATATATATATATATATATATATATACACTTATATATATATATATATATATATATATATACCCCACACACACACACAGGCAGATATATATATATATACACATATTGGCACCCTTGGTAAAGATGGCAAAAAGGCTGTAAAAATAAACAAACACAGGGCCATAGTTTATGCTCAAATACAGAACTTTTTTTTCATCTTTGGGGGTTTTATTAACAAGTAATACATTTTCTCTCAAAAAGATGTGTCAGAATTATTGGCACCTAAAGATTCTCATAAATAAAATCAAATAATTAAATCTGCATTAACATTCTACTTTTTAAGTTCATCTCAGTCTTAAGGAACTGTATTGTGGCCTCCAAATTTCACTGGGGTATAAAAATGAAGATGCATACCATTTGTCATCCATCACCATGAACTCCAAATGAAAGGCAAATGGTTGTTTGAAGGGTTGGGTACAAAAAATAGCCTTTAAAAAAAAATTGAGACCACTATTATCAAATGTAAGAAGTTCAAAATCACTGGAGTTTGCTAAACGGCATTGGCCCCCACAGTGAGGCAGATCGATTGGAACCAGGTGCAAAGGTTACAGATGATCTTGGGGTCACCAAGTCTCCAAATCTAAATAAGATGCCACCTCCATGCCAATAGGCTATTTGACCAGGAAAAAAGCCTTTATTGAGAGCAATTATCAAATGTAAGTGGGTTTGCTAAACGGCATTGGCACTTTTCGAAACCAGAAGGATGAGACGAAAATAGAGCTGCAGAAGGATGCGTGTGCAGAAAAGAACCATACCTACTGTAAAATATGGTGGTGGATCTTTGATGTTATGGGGCTGTTTTGCTTCCACTGGTCCTGGGGCCCTTGTTAAGGTCAACGGCATCATGAACTCTACCCAGTGCCAGGACATTTTAGCCAAGAACCTGGTTGCCTCCGCCAGGAGGCTGAAACTAGGCCACAAGTGGATCTTCCAGCAAGACAATGACCCCAAGCACACATCAAAATCCACAAAGAAATCCACAAAATCAACATTTTGCAATGTTCATCTCAGTCTCCGGACTTGAACCCCATTGAAAACCTGTGGTTTCAATTGAAGGCGGCAGTCCATAAGCGCAGACCGAAGGATATCAAGGATCTGGAAAGATTCAGTATGGAGGAATGGTCTAAGATCCCTCCCAATGTGTTCTCCAATCTCATTAAACATTATAGAAAAAGACTCAGTGCCATTATCCTTGCAAGGGGAGGGTGCACAAAGTACTGAAAACAAGGGTGCCAATAATTGACACTTCATTTTTTTTGGAAATTAATTTATAATTTGAGAAATGTGTAATTTTGGTTGATTCCATTGAATCATTAATAAATCAAATATATTCCACATGTTGGAAAATTACAATACAGCTCAGTACTGGTATTATTTATTTTTTGCTCATCTTTATCAAGGGTGCCAATAATAATTTTGGAGGTGACATATATATATATATATATATATATATATATATATATATATATATATATATATATATATATATATATATATATATATATATATATATATATACACACACACACATATATACATATATTATATATATAAAAAATAAATAAATAAAATCACCCTGGGAACAGCAGCTACAACCACCACATGAAAAGCCCTCAACAGTGCTACTGTAGCAAACCCTGAAAAGGTCAGGCTGTTAAAAGCAAGCCAGAAGAACGTTGCAGTATTAGTGATGTTGCTCTGTCTTTAAATGTTCTTGTCAATCAAAATGTAAGTTTAAATGAACGTAGGGTTTATTATTTGGTTTTTTTTTTTTTTTGGTCTTGTGGTAAACTGCAGATCTTATAACACATCCTTCAGTATTTCAAGCTGTGGTTGGGGGAGGTTATGAAATATGTAAACCTAGACAGTGCAAATAAAAATAGAGAAGTGCATATTGGTTACATCTTCATCTTTGTGGTTTTTAATATGCATCAGCCAATAAACACCTGAAACCACAGAGGCACACTTCTGCATTCTAGAGAAAAATAGAAAAAAAAAAAAAAAAGTCTAGCTGAATCACACATGGGGTTTAGCTCTACAGTACCTCATACCACCACCATGGTAACCAGCAGCAATGACATTAGCATTGTTAAACCTGGTAATTGCTGTTTTAGGCATGCACCAGCTCAATCTTGCAAGTTTAAAAGGCCTTTAAAACCATAACATTTCTCTATAGACTAATTAAAAGACATTTGTAATCCTAACTTTTGAACTAAAACACTGGACATACCCAAGTTAACCGTTTGTTAAAACCGAAAAGAAAAACACACACACACACCATTTTTATTTATAATATAGATAGATAGATAGATAGATAGATAGATAGATAGATAGATAGATAGATAGATAGATAGATGCGCCTTTCATACACAGTATCTCAAAGCTCTTAACAAGTCAACAACTAAAATTACAATAAAATGAATTAAAACACCAGTCAAAACTCTAAATCGTACTGGAAGCCAGTCTAGAGAAGCCAGTATGAGAGTTATGTGGTCACTTTTTTTTTTAAAATAAGCACTGCGTCACTGCATTGTGAACAAGCTGTAAATGTAAAAAGACATGGTCTGGTAACTCAGCAAAAAGAGCATTGCGGTAATCGAATCTAGATGAGACAAAAGCATGAATTAGCTTCTCAGAATCAGGCAGTGAAAGACAAATCTTAGCAATATTTCATAGATGATAAAAAAGACACACTGGTGACATTACGGATATGAGCCTCAAAACATAAATCAGAATCAAATATGAAGCCCAAATTTCTGGCCTCTGATTTGGGGTTTGAACTCTGTTTTTAGCGAATTGGCAAATCCCAGTTCTTATGGAGAACCCAAAATCAAAACTTCTCTGATCTGAGTTTAACTGCAAAAGATTTGTACATCATTAACAATCAATTAAATCAGAGACTACAAAAAGTATCTCCCGGTTTCACAGAAATATAAAGCTGTGTGTCATCAGCACAGCTGTGAAAATGTACACTATGTTTACAAAATATCTCCCCCAGCGGCAGCATGTTTAAATAAAATATGGAACCAAGAAGGGAACCCAGAGGAACGCCACTGGTAATAGTAGATAATGCTGATTCTGAATCTTCCAAGGAAACAAAATTCTGTCTATTAGTAAGATAGGATTTAAACCAGTTTAGTACAGTTCCAGACAACTTTACCCAGTTTTTAAGGCTATCCATTAAAATGGTATGATGAACATTATCCAATGCTGCACTTGGGTCTAATAAAACCAGAATGGAAATAGACTGAGTCTGCATTTCCCAATAAGTCGAATTACAACTTAATTGTTATCAAAAAACATATGAAGTTGATTGGCTACTACCTTCTCCATGATCTTAGCTACAAAACATAAATTGGAGATCGGTCTAAAATTGCTCAGAATTGTAGGATCTAAATAAGATCTTTTGAGCAACGGCTTAACCACAGCACTTTTAAAAGCAGTTGGTACTGTTCCAGTTGACAAAGATCTGTTAAGAATTTCTAAAACAAAGTCAGAGAAAAAAGCTTTTGAGGATTTTCATTATTGTTAGCATTAACAGAAAGACGGGTGTCCTTTGGGCATTCCTTCACAAACTATATACGTTAAACTGTTCATATAATGAAATTACTCACATCATTTCCCCAGTTCATACAGATCTTAAAATAAAAAAAAGGTTTGAGGTCTACTACCTCATAAGCAATATTACTGCTGCTGCCTGTACAGTGTTTAATATTACCAGACACCACACTGAATGGACTGTGCCATAAGTTACGCAGGAGAACTTAACATCTTGTGAAAACCTATGGCCTTGTTGGCTGCTGGAAAACTCCCCCCTCCCCCAGATACTACAAATTACATTTGAACTGTATGCTGGATTGGAGGCACACAAACAACACTGACAAAAACAGTAGCCCAGCTACAAAGTAATGGTGTTTAAATAAGAAAATGTTGATACCAACGGATCCACATTTGAGTAACAAAAAATGTACTTAGCCCAAAAACTACACACTTCTGACATTGGGAGACATTGTTACTATACAATTATTCACCCAGGAGTTGACCCTTTAAGGTGCACAAGGAATTGAGCGGTTCAACAGTTTTCTTCTTAACACATTTGCGTGCACCTCATTGCAAAAATCAAAAAGTTAGCATAATTTTTATTTGTGGATGTCAGTGATGAAAGTACACTGTACACTGCAGTGAGTAAACAGTTTTTTTTTTTTTTTTTTTAAATACGATATTAAGTCTATCGAGGTTTGTTTTGCAAGCGGTGACTTTCGCTTTAACTCTTAAAACACAGCCCCATTCACTTTGTGGCGCCAGGGCACCGAAGGTTACGCACATATTACTCAGGCACCATAAAAGCCACCTACCTGCATATTTTCTGCACATTTGGCGTTTTTACTGCAAAGTGCGCATAAGAACAGAAACAAAAATAACAAATGTGTTTTTTGCAGATAAGTGTTAACCAATTTGGAGTGCCACTGAGAGGTAAAAACAATTAAGCGCTAAATTAATACAAATGATGTGCTTCGTATAAAGCTTGAATTGTTTTGGAAGAAATTGACTACAAACGCTGCTCTCAATTATAGCATTGTCATCTGCAAAAAACAAACACTGTCTCTTTAAATCTGAGCTCTTGCTCGAAGTCATGCTCTGTACCCATCCCCCACAGTGTTTTGTTTTCAATAAACCCCCCTCACCATCTTCTCATATACGACAACCCCCCATCAAACCAAAACGCAACAAAGCAAACGTTACTACAACCCCACCGCGTTGTTTTCTTCCACAGCCAATAACGTATTCAGTTATAGAAGGTAGCAGGTTTTGGTAACAAATTAATAAATAAAAACATGTCAAAGCACTTCACCCATCTCATCCCTAGCAATGTGGTCAAACGTGCTACAACTGCGCGGAGAATACGGCCCAGGTACATTGTTGTTACTGACGCAATGGTCATGTGATAAACGGGCATTAACAGCAACGCGATCTTGTTGGTTTTTCACCACGGTCAGTGTCTGCAAATGAAGCAAATATATAGGTTTCTGTATAAACAAAAAGCATTACGTTTCTCCCAATTATATTAAGTGAATGTGGAACAAACTCTTTTTGTGACAATAACACAATACAATGCGCCAACTGAATGCTGTTGTGCTATTCACTGCCACTTTAAAACACACCGAGGACGGGGAAGGGGTGTGTGGTGGTAATGAATGTTACACTTTGTTGAGCACCTGATATGGTTCGCGACATGGTGCACTGTGCTCTGCAGACGCGTTTGATCAATTAATTTGAATGAGTCACTGCCAGGGAAGATAAGCCCACAGTATAACGTTAGCTTTTGACATTTAACAAACTTGCATACACACGTTTATTGTACCAATATTAATAACTCTGGCCTCTGACTGTACATTTTAACCCATCTGGCGTACAAAAAGCGAACACTGTAGTTACTAAACATGCACCAAGTAAACATGCCCTTTGTTTTTTGACTAATGCATTTGTGAAATACTGCAAAGTTGTTTGTTTTACACACCTTTATATTTAAACACGCCAGTGCATAACAAGTGAACGTATTTCAAACTCCTATAGCGTGCAGCAGCATCATTTCTAAAACCATTCGGAAAGGTAAAACAAATAAAAACATCTAAGGCTATATATAAAATCACCTATCACCAAAAATAAAAATAAAAAAGTAAATTCAAAATAAACTCGAGATTTATTTAGGATGCAAATACACATTCGACACTGTAACAAAACACCCTGAGCACAAAGTCTTGCATTATTAATGAAGGGCACAGAGGAAAACAAAGAGCATGTGTGCAGACAACTTCACGTGGCTCCTGTACTCTACATCATATCCGAGCACAACAGGGGTTTGAGCGGCTTGAGAACTAAGATGGAAACATGTGCGTGTCCTTGTTTAAAATATAACCCTCTACCGCTCCGCACACACAGCCCCTCCACCTCTGCTCCCAAAGGAACAAACCAATAATACGACTGCCAACAACGCAATGTGGGCATTTCTGTTAACGTTTAAAAACTGTTACGAAGCCCACCGGGTTAATTACCGGGAGACACGTCTCAAACGTTAAACCGCGGAGATCGCTAGTGTTAACGCTGTTACGCAATGTTTTAATTGGCGTTGTAACAAATCAACAAACACAGCCTATCACTTTGCTGTGTATCAACGCGTCCGGGCCAGGGCTACCTCCTATTAACAGTGTTATATTTTGTAATGATGTTGATATTGTTATGGAAATCTGCACAAATAGTTTGAAATGCCAATGTTCGTTCCCTTTGGTACCCCTCCCCCAAACTCCTCAAAACAAGGAGGGGGTTGATAACGCAACAAAGCAACCATACAGCCTATTAAACAAAAATAAGTGGCAAGTCTTAGCTAGCTGCACAAAAACAAAACACTGCTTTAATTTACTGTAAAAGGGGGGAATCAAAATATGCGATGTATACAATAAATACATAAATGTATACATTAAAGTAGGGATGGGGGTTCACCCATCGGGCAGTATTGTGCAAGTTAAAATCCCCCGCTTTCTCAAATCTGCAACCGATATAGCGATCAGCATCTTAAATCAGAAATAAATGAAATAGTAAACCCAACGTTTAGAATCCATCCGTTTCATATATGTCTCAACATGCTTACATTTGATTTATTTTTAAAAATATTAACATGATTTTATTAAAACTTCATTTAGCTAATGCTTTGTACACGTGGTGCTGCATAAAAAGGAGGAAAGAAAGCTCAACGGAATGTGAAACCAATGTGGTTTGTATTTTTACAACTTCTATTAGATCACCCTTTCAAATCAGCCCACATGACTCATCCCATAAAAATAGCAATCACTCCACATCACACCGTTTCATTAATAAAAAACAAAAGCGCTTCCTAAAGCACTGCACGGTTCATTTAATGGGACTTAGACAATAGCGACTGATCACAAAAAACACATTAAAACCAGTAAAAATGCAACATTTACAATACTTCGGATTTAAAGCGATCTCCCAAATATTGATACCTCACACTTCAAGCGTTATTAAAATAGTTAATTTAATTATGAAAATGTAAAAAATAACAGCAAAATAGCTATTTGCAAAACCGCCAACAATTAGTTAATTAGTTCAACCCAATTGCATTTTAAGTTGTTAAGCCTGCAGCGTTAAAGAAATGTTACGAGTTACACAATGAAAGATATGTCATACGTTGTATCAACAAAGTTACAATACGAAAATCAGAATATCCAAAACCAAATAAATCAGCCCTTTTTTGTCAAGACGTCAGTCAGAATGTTCATGGACCTAAAGTTAAATCGTTTTTTTTTTGGTTTTTTTTACATTTGTTTTTTAATAATAAAAAAATTCTTACCTGCACAAAAAGTCCCCCAAAGAAGTATAAAAGTGAACCAGGACGCAAACATATTCCTTAAATTTAAGAGACACGTACGGCATCAGATTTTCTCCTTTTAAAACGCTTATTCGTATCCTTTTCGAACATTTAAAAAGATGATTTGCCAAATGACCCTACCCCCACCCAATGTCCACTGTACCGAGAAAGAGTTTGCCTTGCTTTTGTGTGTATAGCCCCCATGCAACAAAATTGCACTGGGGAAAAAAACTAAACTTTAAAATGTAAAAAAATCCATCGAGGAAGCAAACATTTCCAAATACTAACGTTGGTTGTTTAAAAGCGTCTGTGCCTGCAGAAATGTCATTCTTTTGCACGCTTGGTTAACGTGTTTTCTTTTTACCCCTAAAACAGTGAATGGACAGAGACACTACCTCTGAAATTCACATGCAAAAAACTGAACTGAGTCCAAAATGGCTTCTGTGTGAGGAGAGGAGAGTAAAGCACAGCCAGTAGGGAAACCCGGATGTTTAAATACAAAGAGAGGAATGCAACCAAAGAAGCCAGAGAAGGGGGAGCTCAGCAATGTTGTTATTGGGCTCGTGACGGGGAGGGACAGAGGGAGAGAGTGTACATACACTAAGCGTAAAAATAACTGAGCAATGAAACACGTTTTAATAAATAACATTCACATCATATTGAGAATCCAGCATATTGTGTAAATTGATGATGTCGCAATAACCAAGTGATGAAAAAGGCTGTAATGAAAACGAGGACGATTGAACTGTTGATCTAAGCAAATAGTAGGCTAATGTTGTAATGTGTTTGTACTAAAATATACACTTGATTGAAGTGCGCAAAATGATGTACAGACGGCACACTACAGTAGAAAATATATATACTTTAGGATACCGAACAGTAAGTCTTTAGAGAACATATACCGCAATTGTGTGAAATGGGATTGTTAAACTGTGGTTGCATAGCGGTCAGGAAAAAGCTTGACAAAAAAAAGAAAAACGCATCGAAGAGCAAGAATGCGGTTAGAACCTGGAATAACGTTAGGAGCTCAAATAGGGTAGGGAAAGAACAGTAAACTCGCTAATCCAACCCAGTGGCACCAGATTCACACCCTGTTGAGATTAACGATTTGTTGAAAGGACTGATTGTAATATGTGCATTCTTAACATGAAGTGCTTTGTCTAGTCTTTGTTTTATGTTTTTGATATTGCTAGTTGCATGTAATCAGAAATTACTAATAACCCTTTGCATTAACTATTGTAACGTCGACAGTCTGCCAGGTCAACGTGACCAGACTCCCTGCTGCAGGGTATGGTAATGGAGAGTCAACCTATCAGGAAAAGGGACACTGAACTAAAGCCCCTTTCACATTGGCATGCTCTAAACGGGTCAGAACCTACCCGTGCAGGACCCGTTGTCATGCGAGTCGGCTACTTGATTTCACACTGCTTTTGATAAAGCAGGGTTGACCTGGGTGACAGACACAAGTACACAATGCGCGTATCAATGCCCTGGAAGCAGCTTGTTACAGACGCTTCCATCCAAGCTTCTCTGGATTCAATTGTCGACCCAAATGTTGATTAGAGCAGATGTTTCTACATCCCTGCTGCAATCTGGCTCATGATATGTCTCAAGCAACAAAAATATGGCTAAACAGAATAAACAGAAAAGTTCCTTGAGGAAGTGAAACCTTCACGCAGGTGTGGCTGTTTGTTATTGCGTCGGCTCATGAACGGCCGTCAAGCATTTTGTCTCACTCAACCCGGGTCAAAGCGTGTAGACCCACATCCTGAGGTGGGTCACAACCCACCACGAGGAAGCGTCAGAAGTAACTGGTGATTGGTTAGCGTTGTAGAGAGTTTGTGTACATGGTTGTTTTGCGTGGTGGAGGCCGACAGCGACCCAGTGTATTCAGAAACATGTAAACAACTAATTGCATCCGCTTCTATTATTAGTTTAAAGGGACTGCCCGCTGCTACGACACGTTCGGTCGGCACCCAGCAATTGTACAACAAATAAACCGTGAATTGGAAACTGCAACATCGTCTCCCTGGTGTTTTTAATTGGTAAAAACATTACAATATGTTTTACCCATGTTTTTCAATACAATTTCACATCACAGCAAACAGGTGTGATTAATCAATCACGTAGATTGAATGATTAATTGATCAATAGAAAACGCAAGATTAAAATGGCATGGTTTTGCAGTCTGAGATAAGGTGAGTATAGCTTTTTGATGTGTTTCTGAAGAAAATGCTTTCATTAGCCCAAACAACCAGAGGGCAGAAATCATGCTGGTCACCAGGACCTTAAGAGCTTGTGCTAAAGAATTCTCATACACAGTTTCATCAGTTCTGCTAAAACCTGGAGATTGGAAGTACAGTTAGAAGATGCAATCCACTAGTCCTATACAAGCTGTATAAGAGCTATTTTCTGCCTCCATGGGAAAGCAGAAAGACCTCAGTGACTTCACAAGGGGCATGATGATGGGATACCTGGGGCCCAAGCATCACAGTGGCTCCGTTGACCAACATGTCCATCAAAACAGCCACCGGCGAAAGTACAACTCTGGACACGTGACTGCTGAGCCCTACAGACATGTTCTTTGCATTGTGACACACAGACACCTTCAACACTGTACACCTCTGATCTCAATCAATCAATGCAACGGAAGCTACATTGTGCTATTAACCCTTTCAGTCATGACGGGACCTCACGGTCTTGCTTTAGCTTAGTGCCGTTAAGAGTTCTTAAAGCACTGACGGGACTTTAAAGTCCCATTTATCAAAATATATGTACAAAATATATATTTGTCCTGTTCCTTTTTTAATTATATAACTTTTGCTTCATTTCCACTGTGGGCCAAAAAAAAACAAGTTTCAGAGCGGTTTCCAACCATGGCCAGCCTCGGATGTTCATGTCCTGCTTGAAAAGGTCACTGGGGGATTGTGGGACAGTATTGTGCTGTGTTTTACAGAAACCAGTAGTAGTACTACATTCAGAACAAATAAACTCCCTGAGCAATGGATGCTGCAATTGAAAGAACGCTTGTCGCTATTTTAATTTTCACTCGACATATGATTCCGCACAGTGCCCATTAACAGTTTCTGGATTTCAGAGGTAAAATCATTTTTGTTTCTTCCTTCTCCCCCGTGCTGCCACAATTAATCCCATTTTATAATTTGTTGTCCCGACAGTGAACATGCACCCCTACTGTACAGATGCTCCTTAATTCCCTTGGGGAGATAATATGTGAGGAATTGTCTAAAGATAAAAACGGAATCATACTGAGCCTGATTAGATTTAAAAAGTGATGGTGATACAGCACTCACGATTCCCTCCTGTCTCTCAGCTAACATGTCTTTTTAAAACATCTTGATTTCCACAACCTTCTTGCAATGCTGTTACGAGATCTTCCAGTAGCTGGGTCTGTGTGCATAAGCTTAAATAAATAGATCCATGTGTACAATCACGCCGACCTGAAAACTCTGACTCATCCCAGTATCAAAACCAGGGCTCCAAGCTGTTCCATCTGCATTCTACCATTCAATCCCTCTGGATTATTTGTTGTGTATGTAACAGGCAGTGCTGTGTGATGCCATTACGGATTCTGTCCTGTCCCCTGTCGTTGAGATGCAGTGAGGTTAAAAGCTCTAAACCATGAATGCAGAGGAGCCTGGCTCCTTTGCATTGAGGTTAAGACGCTCGCTTGCGATGCACGGGGTCGCCGGTTCGTGCCCAGACTCCACCCTGTTACATATACACTCACTCACAGTGTGTGAAGTCTGTCTGTATTAATAATATGCACTTTTTGGGTAACTTCTTCCTTCGAAACATTTAACTAGTCTGCAATCCTATCTGGGGCTCGTAGCTTTACCTGTTTTATTTAGTTCCATTGCTAATAGAAAAGAACAGGTCTGATTTCAAATCATTTTCAAACCAAAATCTGTCGGTTTGTTTAAAGTGGATCCTTAGGTCCAGAACAGATTGTCCAAAGCTCATGCATTCTAAATATTCGTAAATATAGCAAAGGTAAAAAAAAAAAAAACTAGCTAGCAAAAAGGACCACACCACTGCTCTCAAAACACTCTTCAATCATTAAACAGAATTGAAAAGTCCCATGTTTTAAACATGCTTGACGTGCGGAGGATGTTCCTTCTAAAAAGAGATACCTTGATTTAAATGGTACGGTTCTTGAGTTACCTTTACTCATCATGCAGGCATCGTTTCTCTGTGCTCTTTGCCTTAATGTCAATGCAGAAATAGTAATACTGTGAAATCCAATGCAAAAACAATTGTCTTTTATCGACACTGACCTAACCTCGTTGATGTAGCCGACAGAATCGATTATTGTGCTGCTGGTGCCAAGTTTAGGAGCCATTGTGTTTTGCTTTATATTCATTTCTTGTACATATATGTATTGTTGGTGTTTTTCTTCTTTTGCATTATCAGCAATGTTTTCTCTGGTTGTATCATTCTTGTCCATTTTTAAATGAGGGACTGGTTTACTTGTTTCACCTAACAGTATGTAGTACCAAACCACAAATCAGCCGGGATCCAACTGGGGCTTCACATGGTACAAACTCCAATCGGATTCTCTAGTGGCACGGTTTAAAATCCTACCAGTAGAGCAGTGGTGTGGTCCTAGATCTGAGGGGACATGAGCGCCACTAAAATACTGATTTTCTTCAACAAGAATTATTATACACATTTTATTTGTATACTGAACTTCTATTAACACATATAATAGGTAATGCATTTATCTCATTTCCACAAAGTGTCTTTTTCCATCTTGTTGGAATGCTTTGCTTTACGTGTCTGTGTGTCAGTGGCTTTGTTTGTGTTTTGTGTCCACAGTCGTAGTCAATGCACTGTTGCTGTCGTTTTCGTCAGTGTTTTTAGCCTTCTTAAGAAGTAATTCGTAACAGAAGTAGTTCCTCGTAATCTTTTGATTGCATCACAAGGATTGCTGACTGAATCAGACAGTTGTGCAGGAGATGGGAGTCATGTGACTTTGCTTTCCTATTATTATTTTTTTTTTTTTTTTTATTGATGCAAGAAATACATATAAACATGACAAGAACAAGAACAAAGAACTGCAAGGATCAATGAAAAGCTGACCATTACTTTGCTTGCCTATTATGCTCGTTCCAGCTCGACTTCAGCACTGCTGTGGAGACACCAAGCAGCAGCGTTTGTATCGGTGTCACGTCGATTTCTGCTCCCTATAAAATGTTCCTACTTTGTGTACTGTGCATGCCCAGACTAGTTTCTCCTTGCACTGCGCAGGACCAGATTTTCTTTCCTTGCAGGACGCCCATCAAAAAACAATACCCAAGTCTTTGGATATGAAATACGTGTTTAGTAAATGTACATTTTATTCCAGACGTAACTAATTAGTTTTATATTAAATATAGACCGCTGCTGTTAATGAACGTTAATATGTATTACAGAGGGAGTTACCTTATTTAAAATAAAAAGTAAAAGAAAAAATGCACCTATACGCTGAATGCAATTATTTTTTTACATGAACGTAGCATTTTCTCGAAACTAATAACCTCAAGCACACCTTTGTAAAATTGTTTTGCAAAGGTAACATAAGCTATATCATTTTTAGATTTTAAGATATAACCACCATGATGAATTGTTGGATTGTTTTAACTGGACCAATGAAATACCATTTATAGCTACAAATTACATTTTGGTATAGGTATCAGATTTTGACCAGGTAGCAGATTTTGATAAGGTAGCACATTCTGACTCTTATACAAGTCCTATTTTGCTACCGGTAGCAAAAATGTATGTTACACCGGTACCTACAGACTCCAATTCAAATAGAGGGTGTTTCCAGATTGGGTTCTCTACTGCTCAATAATACTGGTAGATAATTATCTAAGTAGAAGCAACACACACACTAAGCAAATGTTTACTGCACTCCAAAACTAAATGTAGACATTTTTACAAAATAATGAGACAAATTAATTAAATTAAAAATAATCAGAGCAGTAAACATGCAATTTCTTTACACAGAATCCTTCAAAATTTTTTACTCCACTGTGTTTACTTTTGTTTCTACACAGCTGAAGAAGAGCTGTTGTCTGAAACGTCCTGAAATATATATATTAATATATATTTTTTTTTGTTTGTTTTTTTATCAACTTCTTAAAACACTGTTTTTTTGTATATAATTTAAACCTTTTGTGTACATCCAAAAAAAGCTATTTTTTAAAAAATATTTCCATATAGCATGTTCAGTACATTTCGATGAGTATGCTTTACTCTAGCATGCACACAGATTTACTCAGTAACGTGCAGAGGATATTAAAAGGGCAGGGGCTCATTGAGATAAAAGAACACTTTTCAAACATCACACGACTGAAGAAAAGGGCTCTTTTGGGGCATAAGGGCAGGAAGGCAGGGGCCCAGCCAGAACCCCCCTTCCTGTGCACATCACTGGATTAACTCAGTCTATGAAATTATTATATAGTCACATTGAATCTTTAATGCCCACCTTAGTTTTAGGTGTGTGCTAGTTTGATCAGCAAGCATTTCATTCAGCTTATATCTGAAAGTAACAGCTAATCATCTTCTACTGCCTACAGTGTTTTCAGAGCATTTGTACACCAGGGAATGTCTTTCAGGATGTGGACCAGGGGAAAGTACATTTTATTCTTTTTGTTATTTGAGTGGTGTGGCAGAGAGGAAGATGTAGTCCTTGGGGGGTTTGGTAACGGGACTACATTCCCCAGAATGCCACAGGAGAGAGCCAGGACGAGGTTCACCTGGCTCTAAATTGAATGAGGGACACCTGCCTGTGATTAGCAGGCCGGTATTTAAACAGAACACAAATGTTTGTACAGGGCTGTCTGTGTGAAGCTGAGGTGTAAGGACCAAAGACCTGTGTGGTCTAAAGAAAAGGTGCTGTGTGAACCTTGTGAAGTTTGTAACTTGTGAAGCAGGTGTTTCTGTGGCTGGTAAATGGCTTAGCCGCTTAGCGTGTTAGTTAACAAAGCATTTTTCAATGGGATGCTCCCTCAGGAACGACCAGGCGTTTTTTGTCTGTAGTTGACTCTCTTCCTATAAAAATTCACTAAAAGCCTATTTTTTATAGTAGCATTTTGGAAATAATGTCCTTTTTTCAGAACACTCTGGGGAACATTGTAAAGTACTTTTCGCTTTTTTTCAACACAATATTTAGTTTTAAGTATTTTTTATTATGTATTCTGCTTAAAGATACATATATAAAAGCATGTTATTCTATGACCCGAGGGACCTTACAATACTGAAAGTTTTGTTGAAAAATATTGATGTTTGGGCAAATTACAAGACATTGTTTCACCTGAGTGATTGCAGTGACATAATACACGTTTATTCTCAGGGTATTTATAAGCAATAATGGGCACTACTCTTAATTTATTTTCTCAAAATAAATATTTATAAATAAAATAATAGTATTATATCAGCAGTAAGGAAAGATCCACCCCCACACACACACACACACACACACACACACACACACACACACACACACACATACGCACACACACACATACCACACACACACACACACACACACACACATACGCACACACACACACACACACACACACACACACACACACACAACACACTCACACACACACACAACAGCTTGCCACACACACACACACACACACACACATAATACACATAACACCAAACAACACATAGCAAACAAACAAACAAACAAGACAAACACAGTGTCCAGGACAATGCCATCGCCAGGGTCGTTACAATATACACATTAAAACACATGTGACAGAATAAATGTTCTAATATAATTATATCAAATACATCAGATTTACAATGTTCCCCTTTTTTATTAGCTCTAAACAAGTTCCTGTGATGTTTTAGTTTAGCATGCTAATGGGAGTTAGGTTTTGTTTTGTGTTTTTCTTTTATTTCTGTAAATAATAAAAGTGCATGTAAGTGCTTTAAAAAATACCATTGTGTGTCTAGGTCTGCTAATTATTATTATTTGTTTATTTAGCAGACACCTTTATCCAAGGCGACTTACAGAGACTAGGGTGTGGGAACTATGCATCAGCTGCAGAGTCACTTACAATTACGTCTCACCCGAAAGACGGAGCACAAGGAGGTTAAGTGACTTGCACAAGGTCACACAATGAGTCAGTGGCTGAGATGGGATTTGAACTGGGGACCTCCTGGTTACAAGCCCCTTTCTTTAACCACTGGACCACACAGCCTCCTATAATTAAAAGGGTGCAAACGAGTCTTAGCCGGGAGGCTGTGTTACAGTGGATATATTCAGTTCTACTATCCGTCACTGGATGCAGTTACGTGAAGTTAACTTTCTATTGCAAATAAATAAGGGACTGCTTATGTTACTTTACCATCTGGATTTCTTTCTATTAAAAATGAAATGAACACACATATTAAGCATGCACTGTCAATAGGCTTTTCCTAATGAAGTCAGCCAAAGCGTCAAACTGAGGGTTAGACATTAATGATCTTTTGTAAAGACTTCAGCCTTTCAATGATGTATTGGATTAGCAAATAACTGCATTTATAAGGATGTGTGCAGTAAACAAAATGACACACTCTGTCCCCATGATCTGTCATTCAGAAGACATTGTATGAAGTACCACAGTTGGCAAATGGAGGGACCCAGGCTAGATATTACTGCCGTTCTGGCCGTGTGCTACAGCCAACTAATTGCAGTCCCTGGTGCAGGGGAGCGGCGATGCTGGTGAAGTCCAAGACGAAGCGGCGATAGTAGGAGGCCCAGGAACCCTCAGAGTCACTGTTGGTCGGTTGGGGTGGGCCACTCCCAAACAGCAGTAACCTTGTTTGGCTCTGTACTGATTCCCTCTCTTCTGACCCGGTGGTCCAGGAATGTGACCTCCTGTTGCATGAAGCGGCACTTGTCTGGGTGGAGTTTGAGTCCAGCAGTTGTCACTTGCTGTAGCACTCTCCACAGGCCGTCGAGGGCGGTCTGGAAGGATGCTCCATGCACCAGCAGGTCATCCAGGTAGATGAGGCATTCCTGGGAGGGATCCTATGGTTTCCAGAACCTTCACCATGATGCTGTTTTTCCTCCGCTTCCCACCTCTGACAGCACCAAAGGCCCATATCTCTACCTGTCTGTCTGAATTTCCTCCTGCCCATTGAAAAACTCAACCTCTAAATTGCCTTTCTTCAGCCCGAACTGATCTCATCTCTGTTCCTCTGAACTTACCAGTCCCCCTCTTCCTCAGCTAAGAACCTTGGGTCTTGCCCCTGGTGCTTTATTCCCAGCACATCTCCACTAGGCACGCACTTGAGGTCTTCCTGAGCAACATCCAAGAACCACATTCCTCACCAACTCTGCTACCCAGGTCCAGGCCCTGGTACTCACCGCCTAGACTACTGAGAGGGGCCTCCCTGGAGTCCGCCTTAGCTCATCCAGAACTTATTCCCGCCTGGTGTTCTTCTGCCCGCCGCCCACGCCACTCTCCGTCCTCCACTGGGAACCATCACAACTGGCGAAGTTCAAGGGCTGTCTGACAGATGCAATGAGACTGCACCCAGCTACCCCAGACCTCATCTGTCCCTACATCCCCACTTCTCCGCCAGCCTGCACTGAAGACTGTTTTACCTCCGCCACGCCCCTGCCTCCAGAGCTGTACCTCCCTTCTCCACCCTGTCCGGTGGTGGAATGACCTTCTTACAGATGTCAGGACTGCCCAGTCCCTGACCACATTCCGCGCCTCCTTTCACCTCTTCAAAGAGCACCTGTAGAACTCCTCTGTTTGTATCCTGGGACACTATCACCCTTCATGTAAATGTGCTTTATTTTGCTTTATCTGCCCCTATTTTACTGCATTTAATCCTGTACTTCAGAATACTGTAATCTGCCAAGTGCTTAACCTGTAGTACTTTGTTTTAATCATATCCTGATGTAACTATCACTATTTAATCATACCCTGATGTAACTAGGTTTACTGTGTATTGTTGAAAAAAAGGCTTGACAGCCCGAACGGCATCACTGAACTGCCAGTCCCACGCCTGCTTTGCCTTGCCGCTGTCTATTTAACTGTTATAGCTTTGAGGTCCAGTGATAGAACCACATAGGCTAAGGTCCAGGGACTCACCGATGCAGGAGAGGGGATAGGAGTCCTGTCACTTTATTCAGCTGTCTGTAGTCGATCACAAAACCACCACTTAAACCTGGGAACCATCACAACTGGCGGTCCACTGTCTGACAGCACAATGAGGCCAACCCACATCTCTGTCAATACATTCTCATAAGCCTCCTGTCTGGCCAGGGGTTGTGACAGGATGTGAGCTGTACCAGGTGATGAGGCCCAGAGAGCAGCACTGCAGTTCAAACAAATCCAGACTTTATTAAATAGATTGTACACAAAAAAAACAGGTCACTGAGGGCCAAACAAAAGGTTTTGTTAAAAAGGACCAAACAATAAAAAAACTTGAGGGCTGCTTTGCCTGTCTTTTAACTTTATATTTGTCGATGACTAAATTTAGCTGTAAAAAAAAAAAAACTACACTTCACCATTGTGCAATAAACCTGTAGAACTTTCAAGAGCAAAAGGATGGAAATCTTCCAGGCCCAGAGACAGACTGCAGTTCAAACAAAAGACTTTTATTAAATAGAAAACATTTAAAAAAAAACAAAAAAATCCCAGGCACGCTTTGGAAAACCAACAAACAAAAAAAAAAAAAAAAAACACTTGCTTCCTCAGCTATCTCTGCCTACTGAGGAGCTGAGGACTCCTTTTATGTCAGGTGGCTGGGTGCTAATTGATTGTTAATGATTCCCACCTGACACAATAAACCTGGGCAAGGAGGAGAATTTAACCTCATCCCTGCCAATATTTACAAGGGCAGAGCCCTGCTCTGCCACAAGCACTTACTCTGGACTTGTAACCGTGTTGTGTTTGTGTGTGTCTTGTTTAGTGTCTTATTATTTCAGGACTGAACCCCATGGTTTAACTCAGCGATACACATTGGTGTGTAGAGCCAGTTATTATTTTTTACGAGTTGCGAGCACGCAAGCCAGCCAAATAAAGAGCTGTTATTCACCGTGAACTGTCTTGTGTCTGTTATTCCTGAGCACTGCATCACCTCTACACCTGCGCACTGCAAACCACTTTGCCACAAGGACACATGACTGTTATAATTGAAATAATGCAAAAATAATCAATGAAAGAGGGAAGACATAAACCCAGAGAACCAGAGTGTTTCATGTTTCTACCACTCGCATTCCACTATTTACTCATTACTATGAGAGATTGCGGTTGCTATGGGGAGCTCGGAATTAGGACACATGCAGTAGAAAGTTACACTTTTATCCACACCTTAGTATACAGCTCTGGCCAAAAATTTAGCATCACCCTATAGGATGACATAGGGTGCTTTATAAAGTCAAATGAAACCTGCTGAATAATGTTACGTTAACATATTGAATTACAGACTGCTTTGTAGTTTTCCATATACTTAACGAAAAACTGACAAAAAATGAAAATTCGATATCTAGCATGAAATACTGTACTAGTATTATGGCTTCCGGTAGACTTTTGCGATACTATTTTGTAGTTTATTTGATTACAAGATGTTTTTTTTTAATGATGTCTTAATCCTAAAAAACTTTTGGCCATACCGGTATACTTATAGGTAGTTTAGCAATGGTAAAAAATACACAATCAAGAGGTCAATATACTTCTAGTGGCACCTTAATACAGAGGTAACTGGAACTGAGTGAAGCCTACACATCAGTGTTAAACAATAGAACAAAATACACAATAAAAACAAGAGATCCTTCACTAATGCATGTTAGAATAAAGCTTTAAAAAGCCCTTTTGAAAGAAACAAAGCAAATGGCTACCTTATCATCTGAGGTAACAGATTGTCATTTGGGTAAAAAGGAACTGTGTTTATTTAGAAGTGTTTTGTTCAAACTGTTATTTTGTTCCTGTGTTTTGTGTGTTTTGGATTTGATTTATTAAAAGTGCACAAAAGCGTTTAACTACAGTTCTGTGTATGGGTCAACTGTTTTAAGGGCACAAATCTGCCTTGGCCGGGGGGGTTACCACAGTATATATATATAGTAAATATGGACTGGAGAGGAGGGCTATAGTGGAAAATTATTGCCCAAAGGGAAGACTATTGTTACAGAGGGGCATTTAGTTTTCTACTATGGCTGAGTGTGCAGTACATATTTAATATATGAATCAGTCAAGAAAATAAGTGAGGCAAGGTTGGATAGTAAATACGACTTTATGCATACATAAAAAAAATCCTGACATATATATTGTTTAAATATAGCTGATACAGCAGAAGTAAATACATAAATAACATAAATAAATAACAGAAAATGTTTTTGATTTCATACTGCATAGTTATCAAAGTTTTTTCAGCCTACAGCGCTCCGTCTGGATTGCTGACTGCTGCATAATCCAGTTTATATCCTGGCTGTCATATTTGTTTTCGTCCAGTTGAATTTGTTTTAATTTCAGAAAGTCAGAAGACAGTGACATTTTAATCACCATTTTAGTATTTGGAGCATCTTTCTTTTGTAGTATGTTTTGTAATTCATTTTCTGTTAAGTCATAGAATCGCTATTGAGCCGTTTTTCACATTTCCAACCATTGCTACAACAATAAGTAAGAATATGTTTCTTTTACAGAATCAGTTAATGGTATTACACCCATGTGATTCCTCAAATAAAGCGCCCATAGTATTGAATACATACTAATAAAGTAAAGTATGTGAGGAATTTGAAGCTAAACATTTACAAAAGGCGTAAGCATTTGTCTGTCTGCCAGCACTAAAGTATTTTTTGTCCTCCAGCTATTGGATATTCTTCACAGTGATGGCTGAAACAAAGAGCTGGCAGCTTTATACTGACAGAGCCACAGTGGTTATCAAATGAGGGTGAGTATGTGTGTGCACAGCACAGACATCTATTGTGTAAGCCTGCCAAAGCTGCACTTGGCAAAATAGAAAATAAGCAAACCTTAAGACCTGGGTATTATTAGAAATTAGTCAGAGAGCAAAGGCAGCCAATAAATAATGCTTTATAGATCTGCAGCCAATTTTTATTATTTACCTAACAGTGAAGGATAGACTCAATTACAGCTTCCTATGCATGGTAAATTGAATTTTCAGTCTGTTAGTTCAAATGTACTTTCACTTTTTTCCCCTTACATCCCCGTATTCTATGTTTCAACCAGTGGCTTTTGTCAATTTGTAAATTGATTTTAACTGAATACAGCTGGATGAGCAATAACAAGGTTTTAGAAGGCTGCTTTTACATACACTGCAATGCTGAGGGAATGATCAAAAGTTAGTTAAGGACACTCGTTGAATATATTCTTATACAGAATCAACACAAAGGATTGTACTGTTCTTAATCAAGAATTCTCATATGTGGCCACTGCGTGATTTTTTGAGGCCACAGCAGACACTGTCTTAAGCAACATTTTTAACCGCACTGCCAGTATAAACAGTCTTTGAAAGGAGCCTCCATTCTGAAAGTGAACAGTTTTAGCAGAGCCAGGGTTAGACTTGTGTGGGCCCCAGGCAGAGGCTAAGGCATGGGCCCCTCTCTCCTCCCTCCTCCCACCTGCACATTCGATGATTTCCACTGCTATTTTGTTTGGAAAAGGACTTTCACATTAGAAATAAACAGATCACTTTAAAAATTCAGAATGCAAACTAAAAGATCAGTAGGCCTAATTATTGTTATGTATTTCACAGGGTTGGAGCCAGGGCTGCGAGAGGAAGGGAGTGTTTCTTGCAACTTAGGATTGGAGGCTGCATAAACTGTTTCATGTAGTTCATAATTTTTTGATGCAGCTGTCATAGCGTCTTCAGCTGCAGCTATACTGCTATACTTGTAGGCGGCTCTGGAGTGGTAACGTATGCAGTGGAAGCTGCTAGGGAGCAAGCAGGGGTGGGGCGGCGAGTGGAAAAAATGGGTTTTGCTGAAACAGACTTAAAACGTAAAAATAATGCGGTCCGATCGCTTCAAAGCCAAATCGGAAAGTCGTACGAAAAAAGGGGTCAAAGCTGGATTGGGTAGTGAAAAGGTTCAGTAGTCGAAATTGGAATCAGGGAAGTCATACAGGCAAGGTTTCATTCACAATAATCAATTTAATATCAAAAAAGCAAAATGCAAGAGAAAGAGCTGAGCTGTGACTGTATTTAAATAGGGAGTCAATGATGATAGACAGGTGAAATTAGTTAATGATGATAGGCAGGTGAAATTAGTCAATGATGATAGGCAGGTGAAATTAAGAAGGGGCGAAGCCCTGGCTCATACACCTAACTCCACTAAAGTTAACATTTATTGTTAAAACTAAAGGTAATGATACCATTGTATATTAACACTTGTTGTAGAATTAAACAGTGTCATGAACTAGACTATGCCACTTTAAGTAGTGGGGTTCCGAAAAATATAGTGTTACACGTCCCCACGTGTTGCTACAACTGTTTAAATAACATACCTGTCATTTTTCTTTACGTTGTTAATATCCTGACATTATTTTATACTTAGAACTTTAAAGACTGTTTCAAAGCTTTTTTTTTTTAAATGGCTGCTCTAGTGCACTGATAGTGTAAGGATTATTGCCCACATTGTCACAAAGCAATAACATCCATTATGTGGTACGGAACTGAAAAGCCAGACCACTTGTTATGTTTTTTGTTTTTTTTAATCTCTCTTCCTGCAGTGATTTAAAGGACAGATCTCAAACCCCAGTGCACTAGAGTGGCCATTTTGAAAAAAGCAAGGATAGTTCATATTCATGCATAATTGACCTTCTAGAGAGAGGTACAGTTTAATAAATATCACATACTATACCACAAATAGAAAATATAAATACAAACAGTAAAGGTTAATTAATATTTCAATTTATGTTACAAGTTGCATATAATGATAAGAAAAGTAGAAAGCATACTACTATTTCATAGCCGGTTGATGTAGTATGTAATGATCATTTATTTGACGTCCTCCAAATGTGTGTGTTCGTGTTTTTGTGTGTATATGGATACAACATTGAGCATGTACAACTTGTACATGCTTTTGTTTCCTCCAGACTTGATTATTTGAATGCCCTACTTGCTGGGGTGTCAAAGAATACCGTCCAAAAACTCCAGCATGTCCAAAATTCAGCAGGTAGGTTTGTTAACCAGGTCCCACTCCAGTGAACATATAACCCCTGTATTAAAATCTTTACACTGGTTGCCGGTCAAATTCTGTATTGATTATAAAATTTTATTGTTGACTTTTAAGGCCAATAGGGGAATTTCTCCCCCTTATATCTCAGACCTTCTGTCAAATCACACTCCTGGTCGCGCTCTATGGTCCGCTGATGCTGGTCTTTTAACTGTTCTCTTAACCAAGCTGTGAACAGTGGGGGATAGGGCTTTCTCGTCCTGTGCACCAAGGCTGTGGAACTCACTCCCGCTCGAGATTCGAGTTTCTGAGTCCCTGTCTGTTTTTAAATCTCGCCTTAAAACACATTTATTTAAATTGGCATTCTTTTAGATTCTTTGTTGTTTTTATTTTTTTATTTTTAATGTTGTTAGTAGTTTGTATCCAATTCTGTATAGGTCATGAGTTTTGTTTTATTGCTATTTTACTTGTCTTCCCTTGCTTTGTTAAGCACTTTGTGATAATCCTTTATGAAATACGCTATATAAAATAAAGATTATTATTATTATTATTATTATTATTATTATTATTATTATTATTATTAAATTTGTGTGTTTGTGTGTATATGGATACAGCATTGAGAAATGAAGAAAGCATAAGCAGACCACAGCATTACAATAACTACATAATGGATTTGGAACAATAACTGCATAGTGGTCTGAATATTGGAGCACATTGGTACTGATTTTACCAGTAGTTTGTGTTATTCTAGTTGCCATTATGTTACCATTGTCCTCTTTTGCATTGTGGTTAAGATGCTCGCTTGCAGTGCGCAAGTTTGCCCCCAAGCCTCTGCCCTGTAACATTAAAAAGACTACATTGTACTAATACTGTACCAATATAAATTCTACAAGTCATTCTGAGTTACAGCGGGATTAAACATTACAACACAGAACTTCTGAAATATTTCAATCCTGTACACCTACTGGTGCTTTTCTTCTTAAATAACTCAAGTAAAGAATGATGCCTTCCTTTTGAGATGATTGCATTTTTATTCCATTTCACAACTGCAATGAGTTCACTGTTTTTCACACCAAATATGTACACCCCACGAAAACTGCCGATGGGGAAATATGGGGTGTTTGCACTTCAACACCCACAGTAAAGTGTCCTTGTTGGATTATGGGGTGTAGCACTTCAACACCCACAGTAAAGTGTCCTTGTTGGATTATGGGGTGTAGCACTTCAACACCCACAGTAAAGTGTCCTTGTTGGAATATGGGGTGTAGCACTTCAACACCCACAGTAAAGTGTCCTTGTTGGATTATGGGGTGTAGCACTTCAACACCCACAGTAAAGTGTTCTTGTTGGAATATGGGGTGTAGCACTTCAACACCCCACAGTAAGAGTGTCCTTACACTATCATATCATACATTGATACAAGGACTTGAGTCTGAAGAGAAACGAGCTGAGGGAGTATCATACATTGATACAAGGACTTGAGTCTGAAGAGAAACGAGCTGGGGGAGTCTCATACATTGATACAAGGACTTGAGTCTGAAGAGAAACGAGCTGAGGGAGTATCATACATTGATACAAGGACTTGAGTCTGACGAGGAACGCTTTCAGCAGTACTGCAGGATGTCTTTCACTAACTACAGAGGTACTGCTGTAGTTAGTGAAAGACAATCTAATAATGGAGTACATGACTTAGAGACAACCTACTGGTCCCAGAAAATCAATCTTAGATTTGGGGGTATTGGGTACATGTTTAACTTACACCACCACAGTACAAGTGTATAACCAGGGGTTAAATTGGGGCATATGCAGATCTTTTGATGGTAACGATATAGAACGTCACGTCACGTGCACATTACATACTGTATAAAGGTTTTAAATATCAGTACAATATTGTGAGTTGTTCTTTATAGATAAGCAGAAGAAGGAAGAGTGAAGAGAGTATGAGGCATAGTGAGATATACATTTTAGAAGCAATTTGCACTAGCAAATTCAATTCAATTCAAGGAGGTGTGAGCTCCACTCCGCTCACATGCTCTGGGTTTGTATTTATATATTTTACTTTGAAGTCGCTATTGCTATTGAAACAAAATAGTCAAAATGTATCAAACTTCTGTTAAAAACAAGGCCTTTATTTTGGCAACAACAAAATAACAAGCAAACTAAAAATAAAAAAAAACAAGCCTATAAACAGAAAGCCCATAAAACATTTACATTTACAAAGGCAGGGATTCAGCACTGCCACAATATCTATCTCTCTGTCATATCAAAACAGTGCAGTCATCTCCTTTCTAATTCATACCATGTACTGTTTTGTAAAGGAGTCATCCGGACAGTTTATACATTTTACAATTTTCAGACTGTCTAGTGACGTCACACAGGTGTTGGCTGCTATTGGTTGAGAGCACACGCGTCAGTGACGCGGCGCTTCAAAAATTGCTCTGGAATAAATCTGGACTCACCGCTCCTGGACGCAAAGCCCTTGTGTGACAGGTCTCATTGAAACACATTATATCAAAAAGTGACGCGAGGCAAAGCAACACTCTGGTGTATCCCGGGCTTAAGAGTGTCCTTTTTTATTTATTTTAAAACAGGCATGGTACTAGAAAGGTACTGTCATGGGTAGGGTGACCTGAGATAACCTAGCTAGTGTACCTATGTAGCTGACGACTACGCCACATTGTTTTTGGTAAGGCAAGGAACTTAGTAACCAAATAGTTATTTCGTTCCCCCATGTAGGTTCTTTGTCCCCCAGGTTCCCACACACACAATGGAGCTGTGTCTGGTAAAACAAATTTTATTGTTCTCAGCAGGGTAAAGATTGTTAAAACCAAACCACACAATAATACTAACAAATAAGTTAAAATTTCAAAAGGGAGTGCCAAAAAAAAAGAACAAAAAAAAAACACCACACACTAGGCAGTCCCCTCCTGTTGGTCACGGTCTCAAAAAAAAGATTCATGCACCACGGACAATTACTGTTCGACTCGCTCGGTCCGCCTCTGTTTCCTCCCACCGATGCGGAAACAGCCACCCCCTGCTGGATCTCTTCACTGCCAATCGGCTGCCACCTCCGAAGGACCTGAGACAGGAGAGCGGGGCAAAGAAAAGGGCCATCAGGAACTGACACACAGGTAAGTAAACTACACCTTCCACCCAGAGGTTCTGGTCACTTCCCTTCGACCAGTCTCTAACCCTGCGTTTCTCTCCTCTCGCCACGCTCCCTGGACCTCGCCCTGATTCCATCTGCCGCCACTGGACCCGACCTGGAAGCTGGACTTCAGACCTAAAGGCAAGGTAGGTAAACCACTGGAGGCCTCAAGCACACTCTAACAGGGGTGCATGGGGCCAGCCAGTACAGGTAAGCAATACAGACAAAACAATTAGCATGGAACTTGACGATCAATTGTCCTCTCCCCTCTTCCAGAAATTGATTCACCCCCTATCAAGGATCCGCGGGGGGCCCAAACGTCCTGAACTAAACACTGGGACCCCGAGCAGTTACACCCTTCCCTTGCCCCACCAAGGAAAACAAAACAAAAAAACAAGTGTCCAAAAATAAATCGCTATTTGTTGTAGATCAAAAAAAAAACATGTTTGTGAAATCCTTAAATGGTGAAATTATTGTCACCCACCAATGGTAGTGTACAATAGCCACACAGAAAGAGAAAAAAAAACACAACAAAACAAGTAAAAAAATACAACCAACCACCCTATATTGTCCCGACACAACAAAAGAAACAAGAAAAAAACTCCAAACCCATTCCTGAATATTGTCCCAGTGCTAGTCCGTCCCCAGAACAAAGTTCTTGTTGCCAAATGGTCGTTTTCCCCAAGTATTCCAAAAACAGTAACTCTTCCACAGTAGATTGGTTTCCTCCTCTGCTCTCAAATCCAGCCCCTTATATAGTCCTGCCTGGACCGCAATTGGCTGTGGCGCTAACCAGGCGGGACTTCCGGTTGCTGGGGAGAAAGTGCTCTACCCCACAGTCAGATACAACACACATAAAACCATCTGGGGGTTGAGATGAGCAGATTCCAGTAAAAAAAATAAAAACAACAATACACAAAAACCCATTTAAAATTCGTCACTTGTGACAGTACTGATGTTGCTGGCCTTGCCTTCCAGGAGGTCTGTTACTGCTTTACTTCCTGGGTCATTTCACCCCAGCAGTCTTCTGGGCCAGAGGATGTTACTGGCTGAAAGCATGTCAGATAAATTCACAGCACCAAGGAAGGTCATATGAACGACTGAAATGCCTTTCAAATTTCTAATTTCTAATGTATTTACCCAGGATTTTCAACACTATTTTTGTTTTATGCACCTGTACATCATCAATCTGTTTATAAATGTACACATTTGGGAAATAAAAAAAAAATTAAAAATTAATTAATTTTAGAAAAAGTCTTTGACCTGACTCTTCATTTGTTAGTGTGAATGTCCATTGAGACAATATTATGTGGGATTCTTGGCGCCTGTTGGTATATATAGTATATAGTAACTTTAGTGGGATTCACAAGGGTAATCAAGTCTCTTATCTCTTTGCACATCCCTCTTTTAAAGACCTGCAGGCTGAGATGTTGTTCTGCACAGGTTTCACTTGATATAGGCCGAGGCTCATCAAGTCAGCTGGCCTCTTAGGACATCCTTATGTTTATAGTCTCCTGTTAGCTGGATGTAACGTTGATAATATCAGCAAGGTCTTGTACAAAGATCTTTCCCTTTCAAGCATGTGGACGCTAGTTTCACAAATCTTTGTTAGGGGGATTTCTGAAACCCTGTGGGGTTCATATGGAGCTCATTCATTTGCCCTGAAGTCCAGCAAAGGCTTTCATAAGAAAATCAATAAATATGCTTTGTGAGTTTTGTGTGTTCATTTGAAGAACAATACACAGGGTATATTGTCTCCCCCTGGCTATGTAATTTGTGTGATTGTGTTTTTGCTTCAAGACCTTTCTTTTAAGTTTATTTGATACAGCATTGGTGTATAAGGGGATTCACCTTTCATCACCAGTCTCCTGGGCATACAGAGTAGTGAAGGAGTAATTTCGCAACTTTGTACAACATTGTATGCTACATGCTAAACATACACGGTTTGATTGTGATGAATGGTACAGGTAGCCATGTGTACCAATATACTGTGACACACTCCTTTCATCTAGGAGATCCTGATTCGGAGGCTGGGCGCAAACCAGCGACCACGTGCACCGCAAGCGAGCGTCTTAACCACAATGCAAAAGAGCTGGGCTTGTCTGCATTTGTGGTTTTAGAGCTTTTAACCTCCTCTCATCTCACCAGCAGGGGCCAGAATCCATAACGGCAGTATATCACACAACACTGCCCGTTACATGCGAAACATACAAGGAACACACAGAGACTGACTTCTGGAAAAAAAGGATTCTGCATGTTTTGTGCAAGGCATGCCTTCAAAATGAGCTCTCAGTCTTTTCTGTGTCTTGCTTGTCGCTAAGATGATGATTGTCTGTCACTCTCTGTCTTTACCCAGAATTCCCAGCCCCGAAAGTTTATTTAGGATGGAGACTGACTCAAATACATCCAAGTGGTCTAAATAATATATATATATAAAAATATTTCATACAATTTCGATCCTATAATATATACACTGCAAAAAAAACAATCTTGGTAAGCTCTGATTTCTTATTTTAGGCAAATAATTGCCATTATCAGGGTAATAAGATTGTCTAAATGAGACCCTTAAAATTAAAGAAATTCACGTATTAAGAAAAAAAAAATCTTTGCAATTTAACATTTTTTAACTCACAGAAAAGCAAACTGAGTATCTGAGTTGATTTGTACTGAAAATAAAATAAGGGCAAAAATCTAATTTTAGGAGTTCTTGTTTTGAAGCTCTTCAGCTTTGAATGTTGAAAGATATAAGCTTAATTTTGACATTTTTTAAAATCTTATTAAGATAATTATCTTGCCCCATTGGCAGATAATTTTTCTTAAATTAAGCTGAAAAATACAAGCATTTTACTTTTTTTCTAATTTTAAGGTGGTGATTTTTTTGCAGTGTATTCTTTTATATTAAAACTCCCGTTGGAGGATTTGTCCAAGTACATCTTACCCTGCGAATACATGTGGTCACATGTTTAGAACATGAGCACAATCTTTGATTTTGTTATTTATAATAATTTAATAATCCTGTCTCTCAGCATTACACAAGTCATTTCCCTATGGCAAAAAAATGACTGTGATCTGTGATTTGTTAAAAATGTAATTTAATAAAAGTAAATGTGACAATGAAAACAATATCAATGGTGCCGTGAATTGAATGGAAGAGAAAGCTTCTGACATTGACCTTTGCTGTGTTAGGTAATATAGGTCAAACTGGATGTTGTTTTCGCTCAGTCATCTCTATCTTTATTGATTTAAATTCTATGGAAAGTAAAAAACACTAGATATATAAGTATTTCATTGTACCCATCTTTAATTACAGGGCATGGCCACTGTAAGAGTTAACTGTTTATTATCTGGATATAAAGGGGGTCACTGGAAGCAGAAGATTTATCACATTTTAAAAAGACACAATAGTTGGTGCCTGTATCCCAGTCTGCAACATTAACCACATCATTGTGCCAAGCATCTTTCAGGGATGGCAAACGCACCAGAATCAGTGGTGTAGCTAGTGGATAGGGGGCTAACCCATCCTGGCTACAGTTTTACACACTATAAAGCAACATTTAAAGACTTTTTATTCCAGGAAAGTGTCCCAAAGTGAATTGACCTTTGGATTATTTCAAACATCATTATACTGTGAACAGAAAATAGATGGCTGATGGCAGCCTATATAATATATAACTACTGCACCTCGGTGACCCAGCGACCCTCAAGAGACAGTAACTACACAGAATACCCACATGATGTAGGTCACTGTGCAGAGGTCAGATGCACAGCAATACCTCCAAATACCTCCAATGTGTGGGTTGAGTGAGCTTAACACCCGCTAAGTTACAAAGCTCTGTCTATTATTATTGAAGGCTTCCATAATATTACATTCATTCTGATTGTCATCAGTCTGTGATTAAAAGCAGTGAGCCTTGGTGAGTCATGCGAGGAGCAGGTAATATACACAAGCCTGTGTGCTGTATGCGAGGAGCAGGTAATATACACAAGCCTGTGTGCTGTATACAAGGGGCAGGTAATATACACAAGCCTGTGTGCTGTATACAAGGGGCAGGTAATATACACAAGCCTGTGTGCTGTATGCGAGGGGCAGGTAATATACACAAGCCTGTGTGCTGTATGCGAGGAGCAGGTAATATTCACAAGCCTGTGTGCTGTATACAAGGGGCAGGTAATATACACAAGCCTGTGTGCTGTATGCGAGGGGCAGGTAATACACACAAGCCTGTGTGCTGTATGTGAGGGTCAGGTAATATACACAAGCCTGTGTGCTGTATGTGAGGAGCAGGTAATATACACAAGCCTGTGTGCTGTATAGGAGCAGGTAATATTCACAAGCCTGTGTGCTGTATACACAAGCCGGTGGGCAGGTAATATACACAAGCCTGTGTGCTGTATGCGAGGGGTGCAGGTAAATATACACAAGCCTGTGTGCTGTATACGAGGGCAGGTAATATACACAAGCCTGTGTGCTGTATGCGAGGGGCAGGTAATATACACAAGCCTGTGTGCTGTATGCGAGGGGCAGGTAATATACACAAGCCTGTGTGCTGTATACGAGGAGCAGGTAATATTCACAAGCTTGTGTGCTGTATGTGAGGGTCAGGTAATATACACAAGCCTGTGTGCTGTATGTGAGGGTCAGGTAATATACACAAGCCTGTGTGCTGTATACGAGGAGCAGGTAATATTCACAAGCCTGTGTGCTGTATGTGAGGGTCAGGTAATATACACAAGCCTGTGTGCTGTATGCGAGGAGCAGGTAATATACACAAGCCTGTGTGCTGTATACGAGGAGCAGGTAATATTCACAAGCCTGTGTGCTGTATACGAGGGGCAGGTAATATACACAAGCCTGTGTGCTGTATACGAGGAGCAGGTAATATTCACAAGCCTGTGTGCTGTATGTGAGGGGCAGGTAATATACACAAGTCTGTGTGCTGTATGTGAGGGGCAGGTAATATACACAAGCCTGTGTGCTGTATACGAGGAGCAGGTAATATTCACAAGCCTGTGTGCTGTATGTGAGGGGCAGGTAATATACACAAGTCTGTGTGCTGTTTCTGGTTTCTTTGCCCCTTTTTTCATATAATCTTCCTTTTTAATTACATTTCACATGGCGTTGACTTAGAATGCTGAAGACAGTAATGATACTCTTTCACCTCTTTGTAGCAAATCATAGGAAATATTCCTGGATGTTTCTGCCCGGGAGATACATGCAGGAACAATGAAAAATGTAATTTCGAGCTCTCACAAAAAAAAAAAAAAAAAAAAAAAAAAAACAGGCAGAAGATTTCAGATCACTTTCATTTATTTTCTGGCACCTTCCCCTCTCTCAAGATGTCAAGACATTCTGAGTTAAATACTTCAAAAGATTTTAATGAGCCATCCATACCACAAAAATAAACCATGTACTACCAATGCAGTCGATGACATTTAGGGTTCCATTCTATCCCCATCCAAAAGAATGTTTCTGCCATGGTGACTGCCAAGCCTGGCACAGCATTCGGTGCAGTGTGCCTGATCTTTAGACTCAGCACAGCTCTGAAGGACTTGAAGAGCTTTTGGAAAGTCATTCCCTTGATTAAGGGCCATGCATGAAAACTCATCTTTCAATTTTAGGTAATGAAAATTGGTGCCTCATAGCGTTACTTAAGGGCAATTGGAATTAAATTACACAAAAGTTAGAGAGTAATAGATCAGTCATTGAATTTAGAGAACATTTATTGGTAACTATGCACCAGTGAAAGACCTCCAAGGCAAGAACCTGCATACTTGAATAAAGAAATAAAAAAGACTATTTTAGGATGAGAGCTAGTACATCTGCTGCAGCACATTCCTCGGGGTGCTTCATTAAAAAAAAACACTGGGGTTTCATGCAGTGCTCTCAAAAAAAATAATTCAGTTCTACGAAAGGTGATCTGAAACATTTAAGAGCCAGTATCACTTCCTTCCTTTAGTACTTTTGGGGCATTATGAACTGCTTCAGGCAACTCCGGTATAACCCGTAGCTTGTTGGCATCTTTGGCTGCAGGATTAGGGTCTTCATTCTTTCCAGTGAGGTAGTAAGATGATGATAAAAGTCACATGAGAGTTTTGTAAATTGGTTGGGCTTTGTATCTCAGTATTGTCATTATCAATAGGCTATTGCAACTGGTAAACTGTTGTTTTTTGTTTCACGCCATCACAGGTGAAAAATGTGTCAACACTGTTGTATCAATCCCCCCCAACCCCCTTCAGAAATCATGGAACTACACTACTCTACTCTACTCTACTCTACTCTACTCTACTCTACTCTATTCTACACTGCACTACACTACTGTACTCTACTCTACTCTACTCTACTCTACTCTACACTACACTACACTACTGTACTCTACACTACACTACACTACACTACACTACACTACTGTACTGTACTCTACACTACACTACACTACACTACACTACTCTACTCTACTCTACTCTATTCTACACTGCACTACACTACTGTACTCTACTCTACACTACACTACACTACACTACACTACTGTACTCTACACTACACTACACTACACTACACTACACTACTCTACTCTACTCTACTCTACTCTACTCTATTCTACACTACACTACACTACACTACACTACTCTACTCTACTCTACTCTACTCTATTCTACACTGCACTACACTACTGTACTCTACTCTACTCTACACTACACTACACTACTGTACTCTACACTACACTACACCACACTACACTCACACCACTCTACCTCTACTCTACTCTATTCTACACTGCACCACACTACTCTACTCATACTCTACTCTACACCACACTACACTACACCACACTACTGCACACTACACTACACTACACTACACTACTCTACTCTACTCTACTCTACTCTATTCTACACTACACTACACTACACTACTCTACTCTACTCTACTCTATTCTACACTACACTACACTACACTACTCTACTCTACTCTACTCTATTCTACACTGCACTACACTACTGTACTCTACTCTACTCTACACTACACTACACTACTGTACTCTACACTACACTACACTACACTACACTACACTACTCTACTCTACTCTACACTACACTACTCTACTCTATTCTACACTGCACTACACTACTGTACTGTACTGTACTCTACTCTACTCTACTCTACTCTACTCTACTCTACACTACACTACACTACTGCACTCTATACTACTCTACTCTACACTACACTACACTACACTACTGGCGGGTGAATTTCAATTTTGTTTTAAATAACTTTTTTCTGGGGGTGCAATTCCCTCAGTGGCATAGTCAGCTATAACAATATCTATGCTCTTTCTGTAGTACTAGCCTTATGATTAAGGGGTGTTACAGGTGTATGGAATGGGTTACCAAGCTATGCTGTTGCATACAGTTCACTCAATTAAGAAAAGCGGTGGTTCTGGCAGGGAATTCACTTTAACCTTAGATCAAATCACATAAATATTAGGCTCTTTTAATACTAGACTAAATTGTCAATGGAATATCTCATTTCTTATTTGTCCCTTGATAAACAATAAGTTCAATGATTGGCAACGAAAGGATTTACATCTTACCACAATCCAATACATCCCCGTTGTGTGCCAGAGTTCGCCTCCTCATCCCCCAGCCTCCACTTGCTTTTTTTCTTGGTTTTGTCTAACAGGGGAGGGCACCTATCCTGCCCCATGGCCCACGGCTTCCCTACGGCCAGCCTCTCCACTTATCTGCAAGCAAATTTATGGGCAGGGGTACCTCAAAAGAGGCCAAAGAATGTAGTGTTCAATATGTATAATGTAGTCATGTTGTCTAGTCTGTTTAATAAATAATCACATGAGTTTTTGGACTGAATTGAGATCCTTTTAAGAACTGACTAGACGAAGTTCTGGGATCAGTCAGCTCCTATGAACCAGATGAGCACTGATGCACCAGAGAGCCTCTTCTTGTTTGCAACTTTTCTTATGCTCTTGTGTTCTTAAAGAATTTAAGCACATTTCCATTCATAAAAACAGACTTTTAAAAAAAACATTCAAAAAACATTCTACCATCAACATTTTGGAGAATATTTAATTTCTGACCAGGTTAAAGAATATATGTTTATTTTGTATAACTCTGTTGCTGTTTCTGCTTAAGTTATTTATATACCAGGCATACTAACTAATGTCTCTTTTGAACCACAGGGGGCTGCCTCGCCGGTGAGGAGGTGTTAGAAATGATTACTCAATCATTCTGTGTTGTATTTCTGCTTAGATCGTTATTTACCAAAATAACCTTTTGTTAATGTACCTTTTCAGCCACTGAAAACAGTGAAGTAGTCTAAAAAAAGGACTACCAGTTTAACTATAATTACTGCCCTCTCTGCCACTGTGAGGGCTGTGATTAAACAAATGGAAAATTACAATACAAAATGACAGTTACAGGGGTCCCCGAGTGCAGGTTTCCTGTGCGACGTCACTGGTCTTCGCTGGGGATTCCGGAGGGAACGTCACATTGGCTCTGGCACTCCTGCACGTTAGAGAGACAAATCCTGCAGGGACTGTTTCTCCTCATCGTGCTACAGCGGACCGTACCGGACAGGTGCTTAGAAGCTCAGGCGGACACCTGCAGGACTAGTCTTTGTCCTCCAGAGGCCGGTAGCTCGCTGACATCTGCTCTCGAGTTCCTTGGTGTAGAAGAGGAAGCTGGCTTGGTTGTGGGATCAGAGGAAGCCCACTGAACCTTCATTTCTCCTGAGCTGTGTGGGCAATTGCTGCGGTGAGGGAAAAAAAAACTAACTAAATTGGGGAGAAAATCAGGAGTAAAATAACTGAGAACTCTAATTAACAAAAAAAAATAAACAGTTCAGAGGAGTTAAGTGAAATGATTTAAAATGTGGAGGATGTAAGCATTTCTTTAATAGATATTTCTGTTTTTCACTGATCCTTTGATAAGATGTCTGTTCTGTGTGAAACAAAAGACTATGAAAAGCCTTTAAGCAAGGGAACTGAAGGAAAAACAGGAAAAAAAAAACATTTAAGAGGAAAATAACCAGGACATATATATTTTAAAGATTTATACATTAGAAAATCAATAAATACATGTTTTATGATATGCTATAGAATTGCACCGCCTATCCACTTTTGAAAGGTCTGTTTTTTTCCTCCTCTGGGTACATTTAAGAAGAAAAATGTCATATCTTTAGAGTAAAAATAAACAGAACAAAAAAATGTGTTGTACCAAAAATAATAAAAAATTATAATCTGCTTAGAAAAATGTTGAGAGATACAACAACTCAAATTTAACTTAAATTATGTAAGAAGCGTGTTATTAAAAAAAGAGGTAACACTTTACATGAAGGGTCTTTAATTACTGTGTATTTACATAGTTGTTACTTAGTAAATACATGTGTACTTACACATCATTACAATGTTATTATGCATAGTTATATTTATTTTATGTGTAATTTGCATGATATAACCCTAACCCTAACTCTAAACCTAACTCTAACCCTTTTCTGATATAATTGTGTACTTACATATGTCGTGCAAAAAGATGTATGTGTTAACTACATTTTAACTATGCATAACATTGTAATTGTGTGTAAGTACACATGTACAAAATGAGCAATTTCTATTACGAAAGAAAGTCTCTAAAAAGTCTTTCTCTATGAACCCCCCTTTACCATTGGCATAATAGTGTTTTGATTCCACAATTACTGCTCGCTTTCATGCCCAGCCTTATACACGGTATCAGACTAATGCTTAATACCAAGCAATTGAGTAGAGATGTCCATCACCTCAATGATGACAACTCACCACATACAGGTCAGATTAAGACAGACTCAATAACTGTCACACTGCCACATGATACACCAAACTGATTTTATAAAGGAACAATATACTAAGATAGAACCACTGAGTTTAATTTGAAAATAAATTCAGACCCAAACATCTAAATTAGCTAAAAATAACTACATGTGATTTACCCAAAATTCTAAAAACTTGATTATCTCCAATGCAAATCCTAATAAGCAATGAGATTAGACTACTGTGCGTGACTAAAACATCATTATTTTAATTAGCATTGTATTTCACTCTTTAAACCGACATTTCTAATTAAACCCAAGTGATCCACTAACTCTTTTACATTACAAGAAGTAACACAATTGTAACAAACTATTTCTGCATGTTTCACATTTGATGTATGCTTGTGTTCCTTTACTAAACTCCTTCTTATACCCCTCATCTTCCAGTGACTCTTACTAATCTATGGGGAATGTTCACAGAAAATCTGGACTTTGTATCTGAAGATGGTATTCAAACTTTAACTACAACTTCCACTATAGAAATATTGCACACCTCTTTACAGCCTGTTAATCAACATCACAGTGTGTAGAGTCTAGAGTAGTCATTTTGTAAGGTTGGCATTATTCATTTACTGTATTAGCAAATAATATCTAGCAATACCTACAGTACATGGCTACAATAATGAAGAGATCATTAACTTACAAGAAGCTGTAAAAACAGAAAGAATTGCTTTTGTGTTAATAAATCTTGACAGTGGTGCTATCTTTGAGACCCCGTTCAGATATCTTGTTATATGTCTTTCCTATCCCACTGAATATTATTATGTGCTGTAATCCTCACTCATGTAAAATTGATATTTATTTTAGGCAGCTCTTCTATATGCTCGAGAAATAATGCAGACTTGTAAGACCATTCTGACACCTCATTATCTCATACATGTTTTAAATGGTGATGCACCTTTTTCTGTTGTTGTGCACATGGCTTAGCAGGACGCTTCATTGCCCATATAATAAACACAGAGGGGGTATATACAGCCACCCTGGAATGTCTAAATCTGCTTTTAGCTGACCTGCTGAATCTGAATCTGTTTTTTTAAAAATTGAATTTAGTAATGTTATTGCTGGGTCAGAGTAATTTGAGGGCGCCGATATTAAGTTCACTGTATAGTTTTCCTCCAAATATTGATCAGCAAATGTTTTCATTAAGGGAAAACGCACCTCATCTCCCAAGCTGCCATACAGTACATCAGTCATTATTTCAGGTAACATTTTCCATGAAGTGTCTCTAATTGCTGTGTATTTACATAGTAGTTACTTAGTAAATACATGTGTACTGACATTATTATTATTATTATTTATTTCTTAGCAGACGCCCTTATCCAGGGCGACTTACAATCGTAAGCAAATACATTTCAAGTATCACAGTACAAGTAATAATACAATTAAGAGCAAGATAAATACAATGACTTTGGTTCAAGCAAGTACAAGTGTGACAAAATACAATTCAATAATGCAGAAGATAACAGTGTCAGTGATAGTTACATCAGGATATGATTAAATACAAACTACTACAGATTAAACACTTGGCAGATTACAGTACTCTGAAGTACAGGATTAAATGCAGTAAAATAGGGGGCAGATAAGAGCAAGTAAAGCGCATTTAAAGAAGGGTGATGTGTCCCAGGGGAAAAACAGAAGAGTTCTACAGGCATATAATTACATATAATTACAATGCTATTATGCATCGTTACAGTGTAAATCTTTGGGGATACTGTCTGCATAGGCATTGTTGAACAGAACAAAATCCTCAAAACAGCATCCAGTGACTGTAGTTACACATGAAATGCAGTTTGTAAAACAGGCTCTGTAAGCGGTTTGTATTGAGGCTTTCATGTACCTTGCTGCACACCAACTTTATACACATTGTAAATAGTCCTGGATTCCCCTGTGGGATGGAGAATGCCAGCATTGCACATATTTTCTAACCACCCCCATAAAACAGTAGTAAAATCTATACAAATCCTCATTGTCTCGTACATTGCTATACAAATCTGTCCTCTCCATAATCAATACTGTCACGTTCATGCACTTCTCTAATAGAATCAGGGGAGGAGGCAATCAGGAGGACAAGGAGATGGGTTAAACTCCTTGTGACAGATAGAGAAGGAATTTGAGCTGTAAATCTCCCTCCCAACCAGAAAGGGTGCTGTGTAAGTTTAGTGCTATGCTTCTCCAGTGTATCACCAGCAAGATACACCCGTGCACCAACCTCACGGCACTGGACACAGCACTTCACAGCACGACAGAGCACCACCAGCAAGATACACCCGTGCACCAACCTCACGGCACTGGACACAGCACTTCACAGCACGACAGAGCACCACCAGCAAGATACACCCGAGCACCAACCTCACGGCACTGGACACAGCACTTCAATTCAATTCAATTCAATGGTGCTTTATTGGCATGACTTACAATCGCAGGTGTTGCCAAAGCAATTATACAATACATACAATACATACATGTACATACATTGCATCATAAATACATTTTTCTTTTGTTCTTTGTTTCCAACCTCCCCTTAATCCTCTAATTTATTTGTTTTATTGTATTTTATAAATCAGTTTGTTTATATATATGTATACAGACGTGCTCAAATTTGTTGGTACCCCTCCACAAAAAACGAAGAATGCACAATTTTCTCTGAAATAACTTAAAACTGACAAAAGTAATTAGCATCCACCATTGTTTATTCCATATTTAATAGAAATCAGACTTTGCTTTTGATTTTTTATTCAACATAATATTGTAAATAATAAAACAAATGAAAATGGCATGGACAAAAATGATGGGACCGCTAACCTAATATTTTGTTGCACAACCTTTAGAGGCAATCACTGCAATCAAACATTTTCTGTAGCTCTCAATGAGACTTCTGCACCTGTTAGCAGGTAGTTTGGCCCACTCTTCCTGAGCAAACTGCTCCAGCTGTCTCAGGTTTGATGGGTGCCTTCTCCAGACTGCAAGTTTCAGCTCTTTCCATAGATGTTCGATAGGATTCAGATCAGGACTCATAGAAGGCCACTTCAGAATAGTCCAATGTTTTGTTCTTATCCATTCTTGGGTGCTTTTAGCTGTGTGTTTTGGGTCATTATCCTGTTGGAGGACCCATGACCTGCGACTGAGACAGAGCTTTCTGACACTGGGCAGTAATTTCGCTCCCAGAATGCCTTGATAGTCTTGAGATTTCATTGTGCCCTGCACAGATTCAAGGCACCCTGTGCCAGGCGCAGTAAAGCAGCCCCAAAACATAACCGAGCCTCCTCCATGTTTCACTGTAGGTATGGTGTTCTTTTCTTTGAAAGCTTCATTTTTTTTCGTCTGTGAACATAGAGCTGATGTGACTTGCCAAAAGCTCCAGTTTTGACTCATCTGTCCAAAGGACATTCTCCCAGAAGGATTGTGGCTTGTCAATATGAATTTTAGCAAATTCCAGTCTGGCTTTTTTTATGTTTTTTCTTTCAAAAGTGGAGTCCTCCTGGGTCTTCTTCCATGGAGCCCACTTTTCGCTCAAAAAGCAACGGATGGTGCGATCAGAAACTGACGCACCTTCACCTTGAGTTCAGCTTGTATCTCTTTGGCAGTTATCCTTGGTTCTTTTTCTACCATTCGCACTATCCTTCTGTTCAATCTGGGGTCGATTTTCCTCTTTGGCCGCCCCAGGGAGGTTGGCTACAGTTCCATGGACCTTAAACTTAATAATATTTGCAACTGTTGTCACAGGAACATCAAGCTGCTTGGAGATGGTCTTGTAGCCTTTACCTTTACCATGCTTGTCTATTATTTTCTTTCTGATCTCCTCAGACAACTCTCTCCTTTGCTTTCTCTGGTCCATGTTCAGTGTGGTGCACACAATGATACCAAACAGCACAGTGACTACTTTTCTCCATTTAAATAGGCTGAATGACTGATTACAAGATTGGAGACATGTGTGATACTAATTAAAGAAACTAATTAGTTTGAAATATCACTATAATCCAATTATTTATTATCTTTTCTAAGGGTACCAACAAATGTGTCCAGGCCATTTTAGAATATCTTTGTAGAATAAGCAATAATTCATCTCTTTTCACAGCTGCTTTGCTTTATTCTATGACATACCAAAGGCATGCAAGTATACATGATAAAATAGCTTTTAATTTCATCACTTTTCAGGAGGAATGAAGCATTATTTCAATGAGCTGTAAGGGTACCAACAAATTTGAGCACGCTCTATATATATATATATATATATATATATATATTTATAAAATACAATAAAACAAATAAATTAGAGGATTAAGGGGAGGTTGGAAACAAAGAACAAAAGAAAAAAGTGATAAAATTGAATGGAAAATAGTACTGTTAATGATAAAAAAAATAATAATAAAAGAAAATGATTTAAAAAAAATTATATATATATATATAAATATAAATACAAAATAAATAACACAGTGGTAATACCTTTCCTCTCCTCCCAAGTTGTGCCCAGCTGCGTGCCCGTTTGGTTGTGGCAGGCGGCTACGTACCCTTGAGCAAGGTACTTTACCTAGATTGCTCCAGTAAACACCCAACTGTATAAATGGGTAATTGTATGTAAAATAATGTGATATCTGTATAATGTGAAATAATGTACAATGTGATATCTTGTAACAATTGTAAGTCGCCCTGGATAAGGGCGTCTGCTAAGAAATAAATAATAATAATAATAATTGGGCAGCCAGTGGGGCTGTATGTCCCTCCCCTAGGAGTAGAGCCAGTTTTTCTAGGTTTCAGATAGGAGTTTTTGGTTTGTTTTATAATTTGGTTTACTCTGATTGGGGGCTGGTAAGCAGTGTTGACCTGAAGCTGGTTTGTGTTAGTATTAGTGGAGTTCAGTGCAGTGAGCTTCAGGGCCAGCAGACTTAGGGGACTCTTTTCAGGGCTGAGCTCTTGGGTTTGGAGGGCCTTATATTGGAGTGAATCTGACTGACTGTTCTTTAGGTGTATTCAAAATTTGAGTGCTCTTTTCTTAATATTTATAAGTGTTGGGTAGCGGCCTAATTCTGCCCTGCATGCGTTATTTTGTGTTTTTCTTTGCACCTGTAATATGTTTTTGTAGAGTTCAGCATGCACGGTTTCGATTGGGTGTTTGTCCCATTTAGTGTAATCCTGCTGACTGAGTGGACCCCATACCTCACTACCATACAGCGCAATGGGCTGGGTGACGCTGTCAATTAATTTCAGCCATATTTTGACAGGTATATTAATTTTATAGAATTCTTTTGATGGCATAAAAAGCTCTTCTGACTTTTTCCTTTAGTGCATTTCCTGCCAGGTTAAAGCTCCCTGACACACTGATAGTCAGGCCCAGGTAAGTGTAGTTTGTGGTGTGTTCTAGGGTGGTGTTGCCTAGAGTGAAGTGGTATCTGTTTCCCTGAGATCTGGCCTTTTTTTGAAAAATCATTATATTGGTCTTTTTAAGGTTTACTGCCAAGGCCCAGGACTGACAGTACTGGTCTAGCAGAGCCAGGTTCTGCTGCAGCCCCTGCTCTGTGGGCGACAGCAGGACCAGGTCATCTGCATAGAGCAGAAACTTGACTTCTGTGTCATGTAGAGTGAAGTCAGGGGCTGCAGACTGTTCCAGCATCATCACTAACTCATTGATGGAAATATTGAACAGTGTTGGACTCAGACTGCAGCCCTGTCTCACCCCACACCCCTGAGTGAAGAATTCTGTTCTTTTGTTGCCAATTATTACGGTGCACTTGTTTTCTGTGTACATTGATTTTATTATATCATAGATTTTACCCCCTACACCACTTTGAAGAATTCTATAATATAAACCCTCATGCCAAATGGAATCAAATGCTTTTGAAGTCAATGAAACAGGCAAAGATTTTGACTTTATTTTTTTGGTGTACATGTTTGTTAATTAGGGTGTGTAGGGTGTAAATATGGTTAGAGGCGCAGTGATTTGGTAGGAAGCCAATTTGACTCTTACTCAAGACACTGTGTTTGGTAAGGAAGGCTATATGTGGGCATTGATTATACTACTGAATACCTTCTTCAGATTACTGCTCACACAGATGCCTCAGTAGTTATTGGGGTCGAATTTGCCTCCACTCTTGTGAATTGGGGATATAAGCCCTTGGTTCCAGATGTCAGGGAAGTAACCAGTACTTAGGACCATGTTGAATAATTTAAGCATTACCTCTTGTAACTTCGGGCTGCTGTGTTTGAGCATCTCAGTACTGATGCTGTCAGGGCCGCAGGCTTTTCTGGGTTTAAGTGCCTGGAGCTTCTCAGTTAACTCTTGTAGGGTGATTGGAGCATCAATTGTATTTTGGTTATCTTTAATTAATTGTTCTAGTAATTTCAGTTTTTCTCTAGTTACATTTTGTTTATTTGTTTGGATCTTTTTGTTGTATATCTTTATAAAGGGTTTCAAAATAATGTTTCCAAATTGTTCCATTTTGTATTGTTAATTCTTGTTGTTTTGTTGTGTTTAAATTATTCCACATTTCCCAGAACTGGTTTTGGTCGATAGATTTTTCTATGTCTGTGAGGGTTTTGTTTGTGTTTTTGTTTTTTCTGTTTGAGTTTGTGTTTGTAGTGTTTTAGGGTCTCACAGTACCTCAGGCATAAATCTGGGTTTTGTGGTTCATGGTGTTTTTTATTAGATAAATGTCTTAGATTTGTTTGTATGGATTTACATTCATCATCAAACCATTTTTGTGTGAGTTTTTGTTTCAGGTTTATTTTCTTTTTTTTTTTAGATTTGCCATTATGGCTGCATTTTCAAATATGTTATTGATGTGTTTAACTGACAGATTTAGCTCTGTCACATTTGGTTGGTACTGTGTGTTGAAGAAAGTGTTCATGAGGTTAGTCATTTCCATAGAACTGATTGCTTTGTTAAATTCCTCTGTGCTGTTTGGAGCCCATCTGTATGTTTGATTAAGATTGTAAGAAATAAATAATTAAGAAATAGGGCAGCAGTGTGGAGTAGTGGTTAGGGCTCTGGACTCAATCCCCAGTTGGGGACACTGCTGCTGTACCCTTGAGCAAGGTACTTTACCTAGATTGCTCCAGTAAAAACCCAACTGTATAAATGGGTAATTGTATGTAAAAAATAATGTGATATCTGTATAACGTGAAAAAATGTATAATGTGATATCTTGTAACAATTGTAAGTCGCCCTGGATAAGGGCATCTGCTAAGAAATAAACAATAATAATAATAATAAATAAATAATAAAGCTTACTGGGCTGTGTCTGTGTGTTGTTAGGCTGACCTTTTCTCAAGAGAGCACAACAGAGCACCACCAGCAAGATACACCCGAGCACCAACCTCACGGCACTGGACAAAGCACTTCACAGCACAAGTCCTGTACCTCACCGCAGTGGGATTGGAAAGCACATTGCCGTGCACAGGTGTACTGTGAAGCAGATTGTTGTTATTGTGATTATTATTTCGGGACTGAAAACCTGCTGTATTCCCCCGATACTATTGTTGGTAGATGGGTGGTCTTATTATTTGTGTTTATTAAAATACGAACCGTTTTGAGAAAGTAACACTCCTATAAGTGTATAGTTTGTGTACTGGCTTACAGATTTTAACATACCCAGACAACAATCAATCAAGAATAATCACACAGACTCAGTTTATTCAAAGTTTAACAAATCAGAGTATATATATATATATATATTTACTCCTTCAGTTTATTAACGCGTAAAATGGATCGAGTGATCGCAGATCGATGTCGAATCCTAGCTCATAGACAATCCGAGCAATCCGGTGTCTGTGCAAACTATCAGCATCAATACTATAAAGCTATATGGTTACACTATGTACTAGCCAAGAGCACCCAAAGCTAGCCTAAAGCAAACAATATAACAACCTCTCTAAAGCTAAATATAATAACCCCACCCTTATAGCTCACTCCAATATAGGTGAGATACAAATGCAAAAATGATGCTTACCAAACTAACAGACTCTTCAACAACTTCTTTCCTATCAAAAACCATACTTAAACTTGACGTAACACAAAAAAAACATGCGCTCTGTGAGAAGAAGTCCTATATTGAAGGAGAGATGTGTAATTCTACATACTGCAACAAAAAAACATACTTCTCACTTCTTCAGAACTCTTTCCTGGCTTAAGTTTCCATTCAGCAGAAGGTCATTGTTCTGACATTCCCCCTGCGATGTATATATTTTGTATGCCGTACGGAAACGCAGGCTGCACACTGCCATACCCAATTTCAAATAAAAGCCATCTGCTGTTCCAATAATGTAATTGTGAAGACATTACATTTAATCTTTCCCCTTTTTTGAGCAACTAATGGGTCAGCAGGAAGAATACAGAATGCAGAGCGGGACTGAGGTCGTGCCATGGACTAAGCTGGGGTTACATCATCCTGATGGAATTCTTCAAAGGGGGCACAGCAAACATGGCCAAGAGAAGGCATTGATTCGATTACATGGGGGTACACAGGCTTCCAAGAATCTTAAAACACCTAGGCCAGCAAATTAACAGTACCATTCCAAATGAAGGTTTGGCAAGACTGTTAAGCTGCTTGGTCCAAGGTTGTATTTGTAAACCAGAGGCTCATTTTAAAAGAAATACTGTTACTTATTCATTAACAGCTGACAATAAGCTTTTTGATGTTTGTCTACAAGTTCTTTTCTGGGTAACACTTTACATTAAGTGTCTCTATTTACTGTGTATTCACATAGTAGTTACTTAGTTAATACATCTGTACTTACACATAATTACAATGTTATTATGAATAGTTACAATGTACTTAATGTGTAAATCTTTTTGCACGATATAACCGTAAACCTAACCCTAACCCCCGAACTCGTGTCAGGTGAGTGAGATGGTAGAGCTGATTGGAGACATGTCAGGTGGTCGAGATGGTAGAGGATTGATTGGAGACATGTCAGGTGAGCGAGATGGTAGAGGATTGATTAGAGACATGTTAGGTGGACGAGATGGTAGAGGCCTCCTTACCTAGCATCAAATGTATATATCCACAGAGTGACTTGAATAATCTGCCATTCATAGTTATCAGGGGCATATTAGTAATGACCAAGACAAAACATCTACACACTTTACACAGGTTAAACCTAAATAGAATATATTGTAAGATAACAGTCTGAATGCATTTTTAGTGACCCTGTATGTAAGTAAGTATATGTAAGTGTATGTGGTTATACAGTGTAATATTGTAAGCAGTCAGCACTGGCCCTTTTCTGCAAGAGATGCAAGGTTCAACCGCTGGAAATCAAGTGTGTTTGGTTGGAGTTGCTCTCTCCTTCTTTGCACAGATTGCATGAGGATCTAAGCACCTGTTTTAAGTGTCATCAGGAATCCTATAGGCCTGTATGAATAATCTTACAGAATGCGTATCCTTGTGCAATAAACCAGAGTTAAACCAGATTTCAGATCTCGTTTTATTTGCACCCTCCTCAATCCCAGTGGTTCTGGTGATCTGTGGAGACCCAAATTCATCGCAATAATGACCACACTGAATAGGCTGCCGTTTACCGTAACTTCAAGATCCCCCCCAAACATTGATGTTTCTCCAAAGAAGGATTGACCTAATCTACAGTCAGATGGGAAAGTCTTTCCAAAGCATGACATTCATTTCATTCAGGGTCAGTGGCAGGATAATCCATCCAAACTACGTTAGCTGTATGTTTTTTCTGGAGATGGAAACATCTGGTCAGTGAAGAATGAAGACAATCGAACATGAGGAAGAACTCCAGAAGAAAAGCTCCTTTTTCTTTCTTGCAGCAACCCAATCACACAGCACAATGTCACAGGCAGCAACCTACTGCTCAGGAAAGAGGCTGGGGGAGAAGGTAATGTTATGCTGCATGCTTCCTGCATTGATAAGGTAATTAAAGTTCCTCCTACCATATAGGATTGTTCCTTATCACTCGGGGAGCAATTTAATCTGAGCAGCATGGTCGATAGCAGCTAGACATTTGTGCCTTACACGCTACAAATAAAGAAACTCCCAACGTCAAAATGCAAGGGAATAATAACACGATTGAAATAATACAGAACGCACTGTGTGTTATGAAAATATGGGGTTTTGTTTGATCTCTTCCAGCTATGGTTCATTGGTAAGAAGCCTTGACTTTTCTGTATTGCGTAACTCCAAACAGAACTGGCTTTATGTCCAGACTGTGACAAAACAAACAGCGAGCTGGTTCTAGTCTTTGTATTGAGGGTCAGGAGGTTGAGCTCCAGTTGTGTTGGAAGCATCAGAGATGTCAGTCTGAAGTAAGCAGATATAGTATATGTGATGTTTTAAAGTGGATTAAGCAAAAATATTCCACTAGTGAGCGAAGCCTGATCCCTCACAGGAATAAAGTTGCAAGTGGGTTATGATTTAAGTCTGCAATATCTTGTAACGTGAATGTAACATGTGAATATATATATCATCGGGGCATGGACTCTACAAGGTGTCGAAAGCGTTCCACAGGGATGCTGGCCCATGTTGACTCCATTGCTTCCCACAGTTGTGTCAAGTTGGCTGGTAGTTGATCTCTACTCCGAATAGCTCATTCCATCTCATCCCACAGATGCTCAATTGGATTGAGATCTCGTGACTGGGCAGGCAACTGCAGTAAGCTGAATTCACTGTCATGTTCGTGGAACCATTCCTTGACAATCCTAGCCTTGTGGCATGTGGCATTATCCTGGTGAAAAAATCCATTAGCAGATGGATACACTGCTGCCATGAAGGGATGCATCTGATTGTCAGTGATGTTCAGATATCCTGTGGCATTCAAAAGTTGCTCCACTTTTATCAAGGGGCCCAATGTGTGCCATGAAAACACACCCCACACCATCACACCACCACCACTAGCCTGCAATGTTGACACGCGGCATGATGGATGCATGTACTCATGTGGTTTTCTCCATACCTTAGTCCTCCCATCAGCGTGAAACAGCAGGAACCGGGATTCATCAGACCAGGCAATGTTTTTCCAATCCTCCAGTGTCCAGTGTTTTTGTTCCTTAGCCCACAGCAACCACAGTTTCTTGTGTTTTGCTGAAAGAAATGGAACTCTGTTAGATCGTCGGCTGCCATACCCCATTCGTGTCAAGGTACGACGAGTTGTGCGTTCTTTTATGGGTCTTTCGGCACCAATGTTGTTTTGGACTGTCAGTTGACTAACTGTAGCCCGTGTCTGTTGCTCTGCACAATTTGTGTCAGCCTCCTTTGGCCTCTTTCATCAATGAGCCATTTTTGACCACTGGCCTGCTGTTGGCTAGATGTCCTTTGGGTGGTGGACCATCCTTGATACACATGGGAAACTGTTGAGTGTGAAAAACCCAGCAGCTTTGCAGTTCTTGACACACTCAAACCGGCTCGCCTGGCACCTACTACCATACCCCATTCAAAGGCACTTACTGTAAATCTTTTGTCTTTCCCATTTACCCTCTGAATAGCACACATACACAATCCATGTCTCAATTGTGTCAAGGCTTAAAATTCCCTCTTTAACCTGTCTCCCCTTCATCTGCACTGATTGAAGTGGATTTAACAGGTTAAATCAATAAGGGATCATAGCTTTCACCTGGATTCACCCCAGTCTATTTCATGGAAAGAGCAGGTGTTCCTAATGTTTTGTACACTCAGTGTATATTGTAAATAGTCTGTGTGTTGATACCCTAAGTTAAAGACATAAGAACAAAAGAACATAAGAAAGTTTTTAAACGAGAGGAGGCCATTTGGCCCATCTTGCTCGTTTGGTTGTTAGTATCTTATTGATCCCAGAATCCCAGGGTGTCGGCTTCAGCAACATTACTGGGGAGTTGGTTCCAGACCCTCACAATTCACTGTGTTAAAAAGTGCCTCCTATTTTCTGTTCTGAATGCCCCTTTATCTAATCTCCATTTATGACCCCTTGTCCTTGTTTCTTTTTTCAGGTCGAAAAAGTCCCCTGGGTCGACATTGCCAATACCTTTTAGGATTTTGAATGCTTGAATCAGATCACCGCGTAGTCTTCTTTGTTCAAGACTGAACAGATTCAATTCTTTGAGTCTGTCTGCATACAACATGCCTTTTAAACCCGGGATAATTCTGGTTGCTCTTCTTTGCACTCTTTCTAGAGCAGCAATATCCTTTTTGTAACGAGGTGACCAGAACTGAACACAATATTCTAGGTGAGGTCTTACTAATGTATTGTAAAGTTTTAACATTACTTCCCTTCATTTAAATTCAACACTTTTCACAATATATCCGAGCATCTTGTTGGCCTTTTTTATAGCTTCCCCACATTGTCTAGATGAAGACATTTCTGAGTCAATATAAACTCCTAGGTCTTTTTCATAGATTCCTTATTCAATTTCAGTATCTCCCATATGATATTTATAATGCACATTTTTATTGTCTGCGTGCAGTACCTTACACTTTTCTCTATTAAATGTAATTTTGAATGACCTTTGCTGCTGCAACCATGTTTGCCACTCCTTCTATTTTTGTGTCGTCTGCAAATTTAACAAGTTTGCTTACTATACCAGAATCTAAATCATTAATGTAGATTAGGAATAGCAGAGGACCTAATACTGATCCCTGTGGTACACCACTGGTTACCTCGCTCCATTTTGAGGTTTCTCCTCTAATCAGTACTTTCTGTTTTCTACATGTTAACCACTCCCTAATCCATGTGCATAAATTTCCTTGAATCCCTACCGCGTTCAGTTTGAGAATTAATCTTTTATGCAGGACTTTGTCAAAAGCTTTCTGGAAATCTAAATAAACCATGTCATATGCTTTGCAGTTATCCATTTTCAATGTTGCATCCTCAAAAAAATCAAGCAGGTTAGTTAGACATGATCTCCCTTTCCTAAAACCATGCTGACTGTCTCCCAGGATACTATTACCATATTTGTAATTTTCCATTTTGGATCTTATTATACTTTCCATAAGTTTACATATAACAGAAGTCAGGCTTATTGGTCTGTAGTTACCTGGTTCGGTTATGTCTCCCTGTGATAGAGAGAGAAAGGATCGATGCTGTAAATCTCCCTCCCGATTGAAAGGGCGCTGTGTAAGGGGGAAGGTAAGCTGCCTCCTAGATCTGCCACCTTGGTGGTAGGTGGAAACCGGAAGGTGACCATATTAGGAGGGGCGCGTAGCTGCAAGTACTCAGGACGATTCCATTGCAGTCAGCTGCGGGGCAGCCCTCTATTGGAGAAACCATGGCGACGCGTTGACTGCAGGGAGGAGTTTGCTGGATACAAAGGGGAAGCAGCTAGGTCAATTCCTCCTCTTGCGCTGAGAAACAGAGCCACCAGCCGGAGCGTTGTGTTTTTTGGATTACGTGTTGTTTGTTGTGTGTTTTCAGAGGCGGAGTAGGAGCGCGGGACTGCAGCCACGGAGCCAGTTCCAGATCACAGAGCACTACCTTCCCTTCACCAACATCAGCACACCCCGTGTGGATTACAGAGCACTTTCATGCACAGGACACTCGGGATTTCATTGTGGACACTTTCTGTTTGTTTTTGTATTTTTGTTTGTCAGCCAGCTGTGTTCCCCCCAATACCCTCGCTGGTAAGGGGAGGTTTATTTTAATAAACACAGACGTTTTTTTATTTATTCACACACCACTCATATCCGTCACACTCCCTTTTTGTGGATCGGTATTACGTTTGCAATTCTCCAGTCTGTCGGTACAACCCCTGTGTCAAGAGACTGTTGCATGTTCTTGGTTAGCGGTTTGTAAATAACTCCTTTCATTTCTTTGAGTACATCCTTGTGCCCCCTGTATAGGGAGGAGAAAATAAATCATAGCATTGCCTGGCCCAGAAGCAGGGAGTGTGGGGGTGGGGGTGTGTGGGGATGGGGGTGTGTGGGGGTGGGGGTGTGTGTTGGGGGGGGGGGGGGTGGGTGGGGTGTTCTAGTTCAAACAAGCTGTTTCTATAGATGTACCGTTTTCTCTTCTCTACGCTGGCAGATGTGACAAGTCTCATGACTTCTATATGTTTGTAAAGGATCACTCTGTGAGCAGGCATACTGATAGCCAGAGAGAACACATTGTCAGAGGTTGATAGGCTGGGAGTCTGGGGGGGCTGAACGGAGAAGTAAATAGCTCTGCTTGCAATAACTGGTTCCCCTGGTTAGGCCTTAGGCATCTGCACATCTTAACCCAGTCTCCTCTACAAACCCCATGCTCCGCTGCTGGTAGATCATTTTAAGGTTATTCCTAAACAGCATTTCAGTTTTTTTTCCTTTCCTTTTTTGTCTCTTTCTCTCTTCCATCCTACATACACACACACACACACACACGCACACACACACGTTTGCATTCCTATATTTGTGGGGACGTCTCATTGACTCTCACTATGTTTTTATTTACTATTTCTAACTCCAGTCAGACAAAACTCCACACAGGGTGAAAGTCGACAACAAACTAAATATTTTGGCACTTTTTTTTTTTTTTGAAGGCATATTTAGTTCTTAAAAAGGTGTTTTACAAAGTGGGGACGTCCCCACAACGTCGTTTTTTCAGGAGTTACTATCTTTGTGGGGACATTTTCTCAAATTTTGTCCACACATCGATAGTAATACCAACACACACACAAAAAAGAATAATTAAATTATTAACTTAAAAACAGTCTAACACAGAATTTGATACAACAGAAATGTAAAAAAAGTGTTACAAAAATGTGTTTTAATTGTAAAATTAAAACTACGATAAAAGCTAGTTTGTAGAAACAGAACAACACACAGAGTGTATCTAAAGTAACTACTAGAGGTAATACACAGTCCTTAGAGACAGTGTAAGGTATTACCAGACATTGTAGCAGTCTAATGGCACATGGGTAGAAGCTTTGTATACACTGGTCTCTTATCAGGGTTCCACACTAGAGATTTTTTTTTAAAATGTTTATATAGAGTGCCCAATTATTTTACCCGCTGATTTTCTCCCCGATTTAGAAGATACAATAATTTGTTCCCCTCACTGCTGCGATTCTCCAGACAGCTCAGGTGAACTGAAGGTTCAGTGGGCGTCCTCCGATCCCACGACTGAGCCAGCTTCCTCTTTTACACCCAGGAACTCGAGAGCGGATGTCAGCGAACTATCGGCCTACGAATGCATATTCAGACAGTTACCCTTCGCTTCTACTCCAGTCTCCACAGTTCTTTATACAGAGGTTGCATAAAGCCACATTGAAGGTGTCACTCCTGTGTTACAGTTCAATTGTGTGTAGAAAAACAGAAGTTCCTGTAAATTCACAAACATACATTTGACCCGTCAATGCAACCATTCTGAGTTGATATCCTGGGTTATGTTGTTATTGTCTTATGTCTTCTCTAAATCTGCCTTTACCTGGCTTTGAGCTACTTGTCTGGAGAACCCTAAGTGCCAGCAGATAGATAACCCTTTCACTGATTTCATTCCAATCCTGTGAAAATCCACTTTCAACTCTTAGATAACTCTTTCATTGATTCCATTCCAATCTGTGAAAATCCACTTTCAACTCTGCCAGCCCCACCTGCTTTAAGTTTATGTAGACAGAGAGTAGGTGGTGCTGGCACAGTTGTGAGGTCACATGATTTTAATGGAATGAGGAATTTCTAGCTGAAGCTCAAACCAAGTTTGAAGCCAAGTAAAGGCAGATTTAAAGAATAATGATAATAATTCCTAACCCAGGACTATTCAGAATGACTGCAGCAGGAATAATCTTGCTTGCTTGCAGTGGCTGAGGCTGATGGGTATTATGGGAAGTGCAGTTAATGGACAGAGAAGCTTCTAGGGCCTCAGGTTGAGGTGTACTGCTGTTTTAATAAACATGTATTGGTTTGCCCTCTTGTGTTAGTTCAAATGGATGTATAGATCATTGGTGCTGAAAACACATGCTCAGGTTTTGACTGTGATTTGCTGCACTTTGCTGTGCTTTTATTATGGTGAACTCTGCTAGCAAATGACTCAACCTTGATGTCTCCTGAAGCTGAACTTGTCCCACAAGTTAACTTTCAGCCAATCGGTGCAAAGTCCTTTAGCCTATCTCACACGAATTCAGTGTGGCCAGTTTACCAATGTCTTCTTTAACAGCTTTTCAGGTATGCCATCTACTGTCAAAATCATTGTTATTTTAAAATTATAAAGTAGTGCACAGTTCCACACAACTTGCAGTTTTAAAAAAAAAAATCTGTCCTTGTGTTTCTAAAGCAAGTTGGCAGCTGTAGTGGTCATTGACTTCATCCAGGCTGTGGTGTGCCTGAATTACTGAATAGTATACCTGACATGCCGGTAAAGAACAACAAAACTGACATGCCGATAAACAACAACAAGAAATGGCACTCGACATGTGGAAGAACAGAGCTTATCTTTGGAGGCCTAGGAAAAATGCAATTCACAGTTTTCCTTAAATATCAAAAGGGATCTTAAAAATTGTGCATATGGAGAATGCTGATGTTGGCATGTTAAAATCCAGAATTGAGTCTCAGAATGCAAGGCTAGAGCTAAAGCACAGCCTGCTGGTAAATTAGCTGTTTCAGTTCCATCAAATACATGTTTTCCTGGAGCCTTGCTGAATGAACAGCTTACTGATCCTCTCAGGCTATCACAAGCTCCTATGATACTTGAGGTGATTGCATGGCTGCAGTTGCTAGGGTTGCTATACTGAAGCAGGTTTACAGCAGTGTGGTTGCTGGTTAGGTGCTTGATGTCAAAGGGGAGGTGTAAGCTCTCTCCCACATACATCAAGCCTCTTTCCCTTCCTGTTTTTCACAAGCATCAGAGAGTAACAATTGTATTTTTAAATTGGGCACAAGGAAGAAAGGAATGGTCTCATGATGTTATTTAAATCTTTATTATGTTTATTTAAAACCCGAAACATCTCTGCACACCTACTTCAACTCCTGTTGAAAGAAATGTCGGTAACACTTTACATTAAGTGTCCCTAATTAATGTGTATTTACATAGCAGTTACTTAGTAAATACATGTGTGCTTACCCATAATTACAATGTTATTATGGATAGTTGCAATGCACTTAACATATAAATCTTTTTGCATGATATATGTAAGTACACAATTGTATCAGAAAAGGGTTAGGGTTAGTTTTAGAGTTAGGGTAGCAGGGTTAGGTTTAGAATAAGGTTCAGAATTAGCTTTAGAGTTAGGTTTAGGGTTATGATTAGGGTTATAGCATGCAAAAAAATACACATTAAGTACATTGTAGCTGTGCATAATAACATTGTAATTATATGTAAGTACACATGTATTAAATATGTAACTACTATGTAAATACACAGTATTTAGAGACACCTAATGGAACAGGTTACTGAGCACAGGTATTCAAATGTCCCTCTTATAAAATGTATTTGAAATGTGCAGCCACTGTTTTGAATTTCTACTCCTGTAAGTAGATACACAGTGCATTGCGAAGTCTGCTTGTTTTCATGGAAACGCTCTGCCGATGATATTTGCAGTACAAACATCCAGAGGAGGAAAAGCTGTGTGTGTCATTCAAATTTATGAACAGTTTGTCAAACAACTGGCAACTGGCAGCACAATCTGAGATAGCCCAGTGACTTGCAAATAAGTATACGTGATGCTGAGCTTAGATTCACAAGAGAAGCTCCTTATTGTAATGCTTATCGTGCCACATTCTGATTTCTGATTTACTCTGTTCAGTAGGTTGGCATTCAGCAGACTGTTGCAGGCTGTGTAAAAAAATGATCTCCATTGATGCTGGTGAGATACGACTTTGTCACTCTCGCTGGCATGAGAATTTCCCAGCTTTAAAGCATAGCTCCTTAGCATAGCAAAGAGATTTTACAATGGGTTGTAATGGGTGGGCTTACCCAGATTATAGACAAGCTTATTTCAATATGCATTTTTTTTTTTTTTTGTCACAGAAATCCACGCTTACATAAGTCTCTGTCTGGATCAACAGAAAAGGGAAATGAAAATGTCAGCCTCCAAGATTTAAACTGCTATCTCATCAATAGTTACAATTACATCAACTTCTGAAGAAGAAATATTGTTTTGTGGTCAGAGAGAAATTCGTAGAGATTACACATTAAGTACAATGTACCATATGTCCATAGGTATTACTAGTGCTACCTCTTTGCACTTAGTTTTTGTATTGTTCAATTCTTTTTTGTTTGTTTGTTACTGGTATATATTTGTTTAATGGGCTACCAAGCACTGTGTAGTGTTTAAAACAAACCCCTTACTTACCGTTGCTATTGTATGTTCTCTTTTATAAAACGGATTGTTAGAATGCTGGCCAATCAGTGGTTCTAAGCATTGATATAATCCCCGGTATCTGGCAAATCACTAGACCCGTGGCACTATTGTATCGCTGCACCTATTGAAATAACGGTACTAAAAAAAAAAAAAAAAAAAAAAAAAACACACCTGTGAAGATACCTGGCAGTCATGGAATATACCACTGAAGGCATCACTTTTGATCTGTTTGCACCAATGACAATCAATAAATGGGTAGAAATAGAAGCTGCATCGGCTCATATGTGCAAGTCTCCCGAAAGTGAAGAAAAGAAAAAGTTAGACCGTCACGCTGAGATACAGAACTCTAACATTGATGTGCTAGAAAAAAACTAGAAATGAAATGAATACCACCAAACAAACCAGTTGGGCTGTTAAATGCTTTAATGACTGGCTGTCTGAAAAAAAATGACATATTGAATTCACACAACTAACAAAAGAAGAGCTAAATAATATCCTTAGAGATTTTTATGGCACCGTCCGAAACTGTAACGGCGAGCAATACGGAATCAGCAGCTATGTTGGGCTCCGTGCTGGATTGAACAGACATTTAAATGACCCCAATCTTTAGAAACATATCTATTTCTCTTGTATTTATTTATATTTACATTAGTAAATCCGTTTTATAAAAGCATTAAGGTATTTGAGGGCGTGGGTTACCGTGTATATTGTCACTGCTTGGTTGGTTGCAGGTACTCGGCTACGCCTCATACCTAACAACGCACCAAGCAGTGACAATATCCACGGTAACCCACGCCCTCTTGTACCTTAATGCTTTAGTGCATGTTACTGAATGGGATTTGATTTGGTTTTTGACACTGTCATGGACCTGTGTGTGTACACTAGCACTAGCAAAGGTGTGTGCAATAAACCAGGTTCTTACTCAACCAAGAGCAGCTCCAAGATATATACTTGTTTCACTTTCAGATATAAAAGATATCCCACAGCGATAAAAAGTTACATTTGCATTTCCACGTGCCAAGTTGAAAAGTTCAGAGAATGGCAGACACAAAGAAAAATGTTTCCTTTATTATCACATTCATTTTGTTGCAAAGTGACTTTTACATCCATTGTGCTGTAAAGAAAATGTAATGGCACATATGTTTGATATTTAAGAAAACATCGATCATATTGAGTTGTTTGTGATGTAATAAATATTGTTGTTCTTTACATCATATTCCTTTTCATTTAGTTCATTCCTGACACCCTCAAAGCTGAGCTTGCCTGCTGGAGGGCCTTGTTTCTTGAGATTCCGCTCTTTTGACCCATGACCCATAACCCTTGCTGGCATGCTTGCTCCTCCCGTTGCCAAGGCGACGGTGTTTGAACATCTGTCATGGCTTTTCTGTCTTAGATTTGGGAGGCCCAGTGCTGGGTTAAATCAAGGTTCTCTGTTCAAATGGCACTCCCTCCTAATCTGATTGTTGATGAGGCATAATCAAAATCAGTTGAAACATACAAAAACACATCTATCTGTTTCAAAAGATGTTACAATCAGCATTAGCCAAGGCTACTAACCGTAGTGCCCTGGTATCTCAAAGCTGAGAAATAGCTTGGGTTTCAAATGAAATTGCAACAGTTTCTGTTTTTTGGGGTTTTTTTACATTAGAAAAAAATGAAATAGCTAAATTTTTTTAAAGGCAGTTCCTTGCAGTTAATTAATGTATGTTTTATAACTCCTGCATCACAATTTATTCAGATATATCCATGCCAGATTGTTCTGTTTTAAGGATAGGGGTGATTAAAGTGTTTCTCATAGATGTAGGTATCTGTTAATTAATATTTATAAATAATAATAATAATAATAATAATAATAATAATAATAATAATAATAATAATAACAGTGTCCCAGGCAGGATCCTGATCCCTGGTAGTCTGAATTGAGCATATAACTTAAAGCACACTATCATACTGTAATGATATGCATGTTGAAAGCAGCTACACACACAATTCCCATGATGGCAAATTTAAAAATGACGACAAACACCTGTAACACTTTACATGACATGTCTCTAATTACTGTGTACTTACACATAATTACAATGTTACTGTGCATAGTTACAATGTATTTAATGTGTAGATGTCTTTGCACTATATATATATTTATATATATATATATATATATATATATATATATATATATATATATATATATATATATATATATATATATATATATATATATATATATATATATATATATATATATATATATATATATATATATATATATATATATATATATATATATATATATATATATATATATACAGACGTGTCAAATTTGTTGGTACCCTCCACAAAAAAAACAAAGAATGCACAATTTTCTCTGAAATAACTTGAAACTGACAAAAGTAATTGGCATCCACCATTGTTTATTCCATATTTAATAGAAATCAGACTTTGCTTTTTGATTTTTATTCAACATAATATTGTAAATAATAAAACAAATGAAAATGGCATGGACAAAAATGATGGGACCGCTAACCTAATATTTTGTTGCACAACCTTTAGAGGCAATCACTGCAATCAAACCTTTTCTGTAGCTCTCAATGAGACTTCTGCACCTGTTAACAGGTAGTTTGGCCCACTCTTCCTGAGCAAACTGCTCCAGCTGTCTCAGGTTTGATGGGTGCCTTCTCCAGACTGCAAGTTTCAGCTCTTTCCATAGATGTTCGATGGATTCAGATCAGGACTCATAGAAGGCCACTTTAGTCCAATGTTTTGTTCTTATCCATTCTTGAGCTGTGTGTTTTGGGTCATTATCCTGTAGGACCCATTGACTGAGACAGAGCTTTCTGACACTGGGCAGTTTTAGCTCCAGAATGCCTTGATAGTCTTGAGATTTCATTGTGCCCTGCACAGATTCAAGGCACCCTGTGCCAGGCGCAGCAAAGCAGCCCCAAAACATAACCGAGCCTCCTCCATGTTTCACTGTAGGTATGGTGTTCTTTTCTTTGAAAGCTTCATTTTTCGTCTGTGAACATAGAGCTGATGTGATCCAGTTTTGACTCATCTGTCCAAAGGACATTCTCCCAGAAGGATTGTGGCTTGTCAATATGCATTTTAGCAAATTCCAGTCTGGCTTTTTATGTTTTTCTTTCAAAAGTAGTCCTCCTGGGTCTTCTTCCATGGAGCCCATTTCGTAAAAAGCGACGGATGGTGCGATCAGAAACTCATGCACCTTGAAGTTCAAAATCCTTGGTTCTTTTTTTTTCTACCATTCGCACTATGCTTCTGTTCACTCTGGGGTCGATTTTCTCTTGCGGCTGCGCCCAAGGTTGGCTACAGTTCCATGGACCTTAAACTTTGCAACTGTTGTCAAGGAACATCAAGCTGCTTGGAGATGGTCTTGTAGCCTTTACCTTTACCATGCTTGTCTATTATTTTCTTTCTGATCTCCTCAGACAACTCTCTCCTTTGCTTTCTCTGGTCCATGTTCAGTGTGGTGCACACAATGATACCAAACAGCACAGTGTCTACTTTTCTCCATTTAAATAGGCTGAATGACTGATTACAAGATTGGAGACATGTGTGATACTTTAAAGAAACTAATTATTTGAAATATCATATAATCCAATTATTTATTACCTTTTCTATATATATTTTATATCTTTGTTAAGCAATAATTCATCTCTTTTCACAGCTTCTTTGTTTTATTCTATGACATACCAAAGGCATGCAAGTATACATGATAAAATAGCTTTTAATTTCATCACTTTTCAGGAGGAATGAAGCATTATTTCAATGAGCTATATTTGATATATATATATATATATATATATATATATATATATATATATATATATATATATACATCTATATATCTCTTGCACTTGGCTAAGAGATTTTTAGGGCGACCGTTCAAATGTTTGTCTGTCTTCATGGTGAACATGGATATAGTGCATGCACTGGTTTATTAAATATAAGTTGGAAGAGCATTACAAACATAAAACAAAAGCTAGATTTTTTTAATGTTATAAATTAGTACTCTGGGGTATTCAATTGACAGAAACAGCTGCTGATCTAAACAATGGCACTATTTAAATAATTAATAAGGACCCACATTTCTGAAAATCAGATATCCAACAGGCATGTACAGGACGTCTATGCACATTATTTCAGTCTGCAAGATTACAGGAAGATCTATAGATGTGTTTGCTTTAATCGTTTAATTAATGGCTGTATTTAGATCTGCCTCCTGTTTAGTTCAATATAATAGACCCCACCATGTGTATTTACTCATGTCGTGTGTTTGTGTTTATGTACTTTAACCTGAATTCAAGAGAAGCTCTTCAGCTCTAGTTACCAGATCCTTCACCATCGACACACGTAACAACACAGGCTAGATCAGCAAAGCACCTGTTTTCTTGTGAGAGCCACCTAGCGAGCATCTACGATGTGTCAAGGCTCCTGGTTTTCAAAGAAGCTTTGCCAATCTAGCAAACAAAGAAAAGTAATTCAAAGCTTTCTGTGTAAAGGCTTTTGATGCTTACAGCATCACTGTTTTAAAGCTGTGTTATTTGGTTCAATACAAGTTGTGTCATCAGTTAATTGAGATATAATTGCATTTTTAATCCTTTTGTGTTCGATGTCTCCTGTTTTAGCAATTATACTGAGCATTCCAGGTTGCTGAACAAAATTCTCATTAAACCAGATAAAATCGGGACTAAAGTCAAATTAATTAAGGGAGCTGTAAATAATTGAATTCAATGTACATGTTTTACCAGGAGAATTAAGAACCCATTCAGATACACATCTTATTTACAAGAGGGCTCCAGGTGAACAGCAGCAGTTCATTGTGGTTGCAAAGTACAGTCCAGGCTTTAAGCTGATCAGAACTTATTTATTATATACTTATATCCTGGTCAGGATCTTTAATCCAATCAAGGCGCACGTTTCCCCTTCTGTATTCCACGGCACAGTTAGGAATAGTAAATAAAAATATAGTGAGAGTCAATGCAAAGTCCTCATAAACACTATAAACAAACGTGTGTGTGCGTGCGTGTGTGTGTGTGTGTGTGTGTGTGTGTGTGTGTGTTTGTGTGTGCATGTGTGTGTGTGTTTATTTGGCAGACACCTTTATCCAATGTGACTTCCAAGTGTTACTGGGCAGTACTGGGTTACAATGCAAGGTCAATATTTAAATACAGTACAGTTTACAGTAAGTGCAAATTATACTACTGAAGGACAATATGAAATAAGATGCAACAAGTTAGGATTCCAACTGTTTATATGTAGTGCAACAGTGCAGGATAGTGCCTCAGCTGAGGATCCAGTAACGTGGTGCTGAGGGCAGGTGAATGCAGAACATAGTAGGAGGGGTAGATTAAGAAATGTGAAATGGTGTTGTTGCTGCTGTTGGTTAACTAGCTGTTTCTTTGCGGTACTGAAAAGGTTCATTTGTTTGGAAAGCATTCTGAGATGCCTGCTAGTTAAAGGCACTAAATAAGATGAATTAATACATTATTATTATTATTATTATTATAATAGAATCTTAGGTGCATCCTAAAAAGAAAATGTTTTTAAGCATGTTACCTGTGCTTCCCTGGTCCCACGTGCATTTCTCCTATCATTGGAGCTGCCAGCAACAGTCGTGCTTGTCTCACTTAGCAGGCTGGGATGATGAAGTGAACGATAAAGATAATCTAGGAGCAAAACAGGAGTTTAGCCACATTGCCTGCAATAATGCAGTTGTAATATGATAAGATAAAATTCAGCTGGCAGAGTGAATAAGAGTTTTTATTTCTCCCCTGCTGTGAGCAAACAAATCGTCAAATCTTTTTTTTCCCTTAATCCTGTTTAGATGGGATTACATACATTCAGCGCAGCAGCTGAACTGCATGACTGTGGTGATGAATCGCTGTATCAGCATTGCCAGGGCCTTGATGGAAGTGAGGGCAGTTTCACTGTAACTGCACTGGACCAATTAGAAGAGAATTCTGAGGAGGGTTCTAATAATGATGTTGTGTGCTTCAATACAGCATTCATCCATCTAACTTCTTAAAAGGTCAATAAAAAGAGTGTTAGTGTTAATAATTGTTATTAATCCTTTTTTTCTCGTGTGTTCAAAAATCATGAATATATTTGTCTCACAGACACAGTGAAGTTCAGCAAGTGCAGACAATTTACATTCCATGTGATTAAATTTCATACAAGCACATGCATAATTTTAATGCATAGTAAAAAAAATAATTACTGGGAATGTATACATCCACATATGTGACAGAGCATAAAAGCTCTACGCCCACTCCCCAGTGATTCAGAATAGCACAGGCACATTTATACCAAAGCTATTAATCAGTGGATCAGTTGTGTTTGCCACCCAGCTTCCAATTCATTGTGCTCACTTCAATGTGCTTTAATTTACATTAGTACTCATTCTCAGCCTTACAGCAAGGCACTCAAATCCACTCCTCTCTCCCACATCTTCCTTTGTATGAATGTATCTGTTGTTATAGTATATACACACACACACATTACTGACAGAAATTCTGGCAACAACAGCAACACTAGGGGTGGGGATTGTATTGCCTAGACACTCGAATGGTCCCCTGAAATGTTCTCCTTTTCTTAGGAAAGCAGTACAACTGGGGATGGGGAGTTAGTTGGCAGATAACATCAATCAGGCTACTTGCTCTCTAAATACCTTGGCATCCTTGAATAGATAATTGTCTTCTTGTTGAAAACATGCTAAGGATTTTAATTTGGTTCATCTTCTGGTGGTAATTCATCTTGTTGTGGAAGTACAGTGCATGTCTTTTCAAGCTATCAGAGTCTCGCAAGCAAGTGTTGAAAATTCTAGACATACTGATGTTTTGTCTGTCAAGGTTTTATGTGGTTAAAGAATAGGTTTACTTCCTAACTTTACCAAGTACAGTGCGCTAATGGCTGCAGCTATCCAATCTTTTACATTGTAGTTACAAATCTCATTAGATTTTAGTTGTGTAATCATTTTTCAAGGTTGTCAATATCCATCATTTGGGTCACACCCATTTTTATGTTTACCATCAAGCTATGTTCCTGTACAGTGGCCAGCAGCATACCAGACTCCACCCAGCAGCCATGCCTAATAATACACATCAAACGATCACCCCATCCATTAAAAAACTGTCACAGGCAACCCTGGTTGACAAAGTTATAAAATGAATACATTCTTGTTTAAAAACAAGCACCCAGATCATATAATGGAAAGGGTTACTTTTGAAGTATATGTAAGAATGTACCAAACAGGAAAATCAAGTGCTGGTACAGTAGTTTAAAAAAAAAAAAACTAAGGGAAAAAAAATGACATAACGAACCACCAAATAAATCAGCATTCAACAAACTGGTTAATGCATTCAGTAACAGGCAGTCTTTTATTTGTATTATTTTTGCAGATGAGCCTGGGCCTTTTCCCGCCCAGCCACAGCCCTGTTAAAATTTTGAATTGGAAAGACAGCCATTTGGTCTCACTACAGATTGCTTAGCTATAAAATGAACCAGCTCATAGTATGCTAGTAGACGAGAGCAATAACAGTTAACTGCAAGTTCTCATTGGCCCTGGTGGACCAACAAGGCACTAGATATACTATATTAATTAGATATATTTATATGAGAAGCAGCCAGCAGTCTAAGCCCTAATCCATCTCCCGAGCTCCTCTGCCTTCGAGACAAATAGAGAGAGGGAGATGAAAAATGTCCACTATAAATCCACAGCTACAAAAAAAATTAAGGCAGCATTTAGTGACCTACTTTAATGGAGTCAGAAACAAATTGCCTCGTGTGAATTTTGCTGGTAAGTTTGCTAAAACAAGGCCACACAGTCATCATTCATTTTCCTTTGCTGAAGACCACAAGGTCAACTCTGCAACTTTCTGGGGGATTGCCATCGGTTTGCTAAGTGTTTCACTATATAGATATTGTACACTAAGTCGGAAAGCCCAGGTGTCCAAGGCCAGGAGACAAGATAAACCTAGAGAATTTGTTTTGCATTATTTCTATAAAGCAAAGCGGTGGTTCTGGAGGGAACTCACTTTAACCTTGGATAAAACCACGTAAACACCAAGTATATTTTAGGTGCTTCCAATACCAGATCAAATCGTCAATCAAATAGCTAGTATCTTATTTGTCCGTCGATAAACAATACGTTCAATGATCGGCAAGGAAAGGATTTATATCTCGCCTCAATCCGTTACGTCCCTGCTATGCGCCAGAGTTCGCCACCTCCTCCCCAGCCTCCACCTGCTTTTTGGCTTCGTCTAACTGGGAGGGCAGCTATCCTGCCCCCCTGCCCATGGCGTCCCCACAGTCAGCCACTCCACTTATCTGCAAGCTAATTTATGGTCAGGGGTACATTGAAAGGCAAGGTCAAAGGCCAAAGAATGTAGCGTAAAATATGTATAATGTACTTGTGTTGTCTAGTCTAAGCTTAAATAAATAATATATCTCATGAGTTTCCTGACTGAACTAAGTTATCATGGCCTATCTGGTGTCTTTAATTTTTTAAAAGGTTGTATACTGATCCAAACATCGGCAGATCTTAATACCACAGCCCTAAAATGTTTGAACCCTTTTTTTTGGAGATCTCGTTCTTCTCTTGTTTTTTTTAATGTTTACTGGTGTTGATAAGGAGCTCACTAAATCCCCCCTGAGTGAAAACCAGAAGGATTAATAATGAGTTAAAAGGTGTCCGTGTTTAGATCAGGGCTGTTCAATCATGGTTCTTGAGGGCCATACCAGTCCAGGTTTAACAGGTAAAATGAGATAATTAGCTACTTCAGAGTGGATGGAGGTTTAATTGGTTCAATTAAGCCATTTAGAACAGGGTTCGGAACAAAGAGCAGCAGTGGAAGGCCCCCGGTTTAGATCATCATTAAAACAGATACCTCTGTCAGTGGAGACAAGCTCATTCCTATTTCACTGTATATTAAAATGTTTGTGTTGGAACTTGGGTATGGAGAAAACATAGCTGACAAAAACAAAAGCCAAAAAAAACATTTTTTTCAGCAGCATTAACCCATTAACTTCATTGGTCTAATTATTTGTTCAATTGGACATGTTTAATATGTTTTCAAGATCTTTTTCAGTTGATGATTTAAAAAATGCATTTGAATCAAGGTACACCACCTTAAGACATCAGAAAACAAGCGTGGTAACATGGTACATTAAATTTCTCTAATTAGGTGTATGTACATAGTAGTTACTTACACATAATTACAATTTTATTATGCATCGTTACAATGTACTTAATGTGTACATTTTGTTTTGCATGATATAACCCTAATCCTAATCCTATCCCAAACTCTTAAACTAAACCTAACCTCCGACCCTAACTCTAAACCAAACCCTAGCCTTTTTCTGATACAATTGTGTACTTACATATATCATACTTACATTACACATTAAGTACATTGTAGCTATGCATAATACCATTGTAATTATGTGTAAGTACACATGTATTTATTAAGTAACTACCATGTACATACACAGTAATCAGAGACTTAATGTAGCGTGTTACCAGAAATATATAACATTACACACAAATTATTTCTTTTTTTTTTCATCTGCGGCTCATGCAGTTAAGTAAAACATACCACTGCTGATGGAAATCCAATCAAAACCAATTGCAACAGTAAGTGCATAAAGAACAGACTTGCTTTGGACATTTTTAATTGAAGGGAAATATGCAGCCTGGTTTACTACTCCCAATGATGAACTGGAAGAAGGTTTTAATCAGCTGATATTCCTGCGCTAAGAATGCACCTCATCCAGGTACAACCAGCACATACTATCTGGGGAAGGCGCTCAATAAATATCATTGATTCTGTCACTTTATTAATCATTAAATATTGATGAAGCTGTAAACTAATAAACTCAAAGTATCCGTGCCCTTCTCTTTTCATTTCCTTTGCTTTTCTGATATTTTAGTTCAATAGAAATTAAAATAAATAAGCATAGATGGAGGATCACACAACTTTGTTAATTTGGATCTTAAAGGATCCCCATGATTCAGTAACAACACGGCTATGTAACCCATTCCATACCCTCACTATTGTCTCCACAAAATTATTTAATTAATGACACTTTCAAAAACATATTACACCATTAAAGTCATAATTTATCAGTTTTGGAAACTCTTGTGCTGAATTCAACAATAACATATGGTACAATATATACTAAACAGATTTGACACAGTTTGTATTTATTATTATTTATTTCTTAGCCGACGCCTTTATCCAGGGCGACTTACAATTGTTGCAAGATATCACATTATTTTTACATACAATTACCCATTTATACAGTTGGGTTTTTACTGGAGCAATCTAGGTAAAGTACCTTGCTCAAGGGTACAGCAGCAGTGTCCCCCACCAGGGATTGAACCCACGACCCTCCGGTCAAGAGTCCAGAGCCCTAACCACTACTCCACACTGCTGCCCAGTGTGGAGAGAGATTTGACTTCACTCAGATGCTTCCTTCCAGGTAAAGGCTAGGAATCAGCACAAACTCAGAAGCGCACCATTAGCAACTCCATTAACAGGTAAGGGTTACATTCCATTGTGTGATACATTGTCATTGTGGATTCTGTTTGATAGAGGTGTAGCGGGCAGTGCTGTGTGATACACTGTCATTGTGGATTCTGTTTGATAGAGGTGTAACGGGCAGTGCTGTGTGATACACTGTCATTGTGGATTCTGTTTGATAGAGGTGTAGCGGGCAGTGTTGTGTGATACACTGTCATTGTGGATTCTGTTTGATAGAGGTGTAGCGGCAGTGTTGGTCAGTGTTCTGTTTGATAGAGGTGTAGCGGGCAGTGCTGTCATTGTGGATTCTGTTTGATAGAGGTGTAGCGGGCAGTGCTGTGTGATACACTGTCATTGTGGATTCTGTTTGATAGAGGTGTAGCGGGCAGTGCTGTGTGATACACTGTCATTGTGGATTCTGTTTGATAGAGGTGTAGCGGGCAGTGCTGTGTGATACACTGTCATTGTGGATTCTGTTTGATAGAGGTGTAGCGGGCAGTGTTGTGTTATACACTGTCATTGTGATTCTGTTTGATAGAGGTGTAGCTGTCATTGTCATTGTGGATTCTGTTTGATAGAGGTGTAGCGGGCAGTGCTGTGTGATACACTGTCATTGTGGATTCTGTTTGATAGAGGTGTAGCGGGCAGTGTTGTGTGATACACTGTCATTGTGGATTCTGTTTGATAGAGGTGTAGCGGGCAGTGCTGTGTGATACACTGTCATTGTGGATTCTGTTTGATAGAGGTGTAGCGGGCAGTGCTGTGTGATACACTGTCATTGTGGATTCTGTTTGATAGAGGTGTAGCGGGCAGTGCTGTGTGATACACTGTCATTGTGGATTCTGTTTGATAGAGGTGTAGCGGGCAGTGCTGTGTGATACACTGTCATTGTGGATTCTGTTTGATAGAGGTGTAGCGGGCAGTGCTGTGTGATACACTGTCATTGTGGATTCTGTTTGATAGAGGTGTAGCGGGCAGTGCTGTGTGATACACTGTCATTGTGGATTCTGTTTGATAGAGGTGGGCAGTGCTGTGTGATACACTGTCATTGTGGATTCTGTTTGATAGAGGTGTAGCGGGCAGTGCTGTGTGATACACTGTCATTGTGGATTCTGTTTGATAGAGGTGTAGCGGGCAGTGCTGTGTGATACACTGTCATTGTGGATTCTGTTTGATAGAGGTGTAGCGGGCAGTGCTGTGTGATACACTGTCATTGTGGATTCTGTTTGATAGAGGTGTAGCGGGCAGTGCTGTGTGATACACTGTCATTGTGGATTCTGTTTGATAGAGGTGTAGCGGGCAGTGCTGTGTGATACACTGTCATTGTGGATTCTGTTTGATAGAGGTGTAGCGGGCAGTGCTGTGTGATACACTGTCATTGTGTATTCTGTTTGATAGAGGTGTAGCGGGCAGTGCTGTGTGATACACTGTCATTGTGGATTCTGTTTGATAGAGGTGTATGCTGTGTGATACACTGTCATTGTTCTGTTTGATAGAGGTGTAGCGGGCAGTGCTGTGTGATACACTGTCATTGTGGATTCTGTTTGATAGAGGTGTAGCGGGCAGTGCTGTATGATACACTGTCATTGTGGATTCTGTTTGATAGAGGTGTAACGGGCAGTGCTGTGTGATACACTGTCATTGTGGATTCTGTTTGATAGAGGTTTAACGGGCAGTGCTGTGTGATACACTGTCATTGTGGATTCTGTTTGATAGAGGTGTAACGGGCAGTGCTGTGTGATACACTGTCATTGTGGATTCTGTTTGATAGAGGTGTAGCGGGCAGTGCTGTGTGATACACTGTCATTGTGGATTCTGTTTGATAGAGGTGTAGCGGGCAGTGCTGTGTGATACACTGTCATTGTGGATTCTGTTTGATAGAGGTTTAACGGGCAGTATTATGCCCCATCGGTAAAGTGCAATAAGGTTAAAAGCTCTAAAGCCATGAATGCAGACAAGCCTGGCTCTTTTGCATTGTAGTTAAGGTGCTCACTGGTGGTGTGCGGGGTCACCAGTTCACACCCAGCCTCCACCCTGCTACAATTGAACCAATGCTTGTTTTCAATTTTCTGACAATTTGCTTTAAGTTTAACAGGGATGGAAATAAGACTCCTATTGTATAGCAGTTTCACCCATTCCAGGTTTAGGTACGAGCTTGATTAGCCGCAATGTATAGATAACAAGCTCAGGTGCGTCTTATAATTAAACTGGTAGTAAAACCAGGAATGGATCAAACTGCTATGCAATGGGAGCCTTATTTCCACCCCCTGTTGTAAGAAAGTTGTAAGAAATGTATTAACAATGTAATCTGTGTATGTTCATGTAACTGTAATTGCTATCCAGTTCCACAGTTAACCCCTTCAAAGGTGAAGCAGATAAACATGTCTGCTGGTGCCTCCATCAGCATGCCAGGCAGTGCCTTCCTTCTGCAGCACCGAGCGAGGAAGGGGGTTCAGTATTTAGTACAAAGGCAGATATCCCCTGGATCTGAAAAAAAGAGTTAAACATTGACTCCTTTTCAACTTGTGCAGATACTTTCCATCACTGAGCCAAGCAGTCTCTATTCAGATCCATTGAATGGTATCATGGGGACTGCAATGGCTAATTGCTCAGCTCCCGGCTCTTCTTCCCAAGGACACTTTATCTGTGCTGCTATACAGCTGCTTTTGAGGTCACTGATGTAAGCAGCTTAGCAATGGTGTGAAGTGGTGACTTCTCATTTTTAAAATGTGTAAGCTAGGAAGTGTTTTTTTTTTTTTATTACAGTTTCCAAAGCAAAGCGGTTCAGCAGTCCGTGTGATGCAGTGGAAATGCCCGAGCTTAGAAGAGCAACCACCGCCACTCGTGGACCTGGTTCAGGGAGAAGGGAATGTGAGGGGGGAGTGACCCACATGGACCTGGTTCAGGGAGAAGGGATTGTGAGGGGGGATTGACCCTCTTGGACCTGGTTCAGGGAGAAGGGATTGACCCTCTTGGACCTGGTTCAGGATTGACCCTCTTGGACCTGGTTCAGGGAGAAGGGATTGTGAGGGGGGATTGACCCTCTTGGACCTGGTTCAGGGAGAAGGGATTGTGAGGGGGGATTGACCCTCTTGGACCTGGTTCAGGGAGAAGGGATTGTGAGGGGGATTGGACCCTCGTGGACCTGGTTCAGGGAGAAGGGATTATGAGGGGGGAGTGACCCTCATGGACCTGGTTCAGGGAGAAGGGATTGTGGGGGGGGGATTGACCCTGGTGGACCTGGTTCAGGGAGAAGGGATTGTGGGGGGGAGAAGGGACCCACATGGACTTGGTTCAGGGAGAAGGGATTATGAGGGGGGAGTGACCCTCATGGACCTGGTTCAGGAGAAGGGATTGGACCTGGGGGGGATTGTGACCCCATGGACCTGGTTCAGGGAGAAGGGATTGTGAGGGGGGATTGACCCTCTTGGACCTGGTTCAGGGAGAAGGGATTGTGGGGGGGGATTGACCCTCGTGAACCTGGTTCAGGGAGAAGGGATTGTGAGGGGGGATTGACCCTCGTGAACCTGGTTCAGGGAGAAGGGATTGTGAGGGTGGATTGACCCTCTTGGACCTGATACAGGGAGAAAAGGTTGTGAGAGAAGGGGGAGTGACCCTCGGTGATCCTGGTTCAGGGAGAAGGGGTTGTGAGGAGGGATTGACCCTCGGTGGACCTGGTTCAGGTAGAAGGGGTTGTGAGGAGGGGTTTGAACAGAAAGACCAGAGCAACTCTGATGTCAAGACAGTCATCGATAATGTCATATACTTTACACATTGACCAATATAACCCGTGTAGTGCACAGTATCTGTTTTTAAGGGTAATTTATGATAGGATTGCAGTGCAATTACTGCAGCATTAGCCTGGGACAGCTTTAATTAACATTGAATTTGAACTGTACTTTCTAGCAGGGCTTTGCCACCAGCTCTATTTAGGTATGTGTCCTCCATTCACTGCTTAACTAAGAGGTATACTGAGCTCGCTGAAAGGTGATGTCTTGGGCCTGCAGACAGTACGAAATCCTAGAAAGCAGTTTAAAAGAGCTGTGCGTGCTGCATGCCTTGCTGCCTACGATCAATGGACCCTGTGGTGTATCACTGTTCAATGCTTCCCCTGTACTGCCTTGTGTTGAAAATGTGTTAAGAGAATTATAGGCAGCCAATACCGAGCTAATGTTATCCCACCGTTTGCAATAAAGTTTGCTACCTGCTGAAATATTGTTTTACACCAGGTAATATTGCGAGCAGACAGGAATATCCCAGTAAATTACCTTTTCTGTCTGACACATAAGATTTGTTCTGAGTAGGGTTATGTACTGGGAGTTTATTTCAAACTCAATTTCAAAGAGCCTAATAAATGTTTAAACTTTCAGATGCCTCTCAATGGAACAGACCCAGTATTTTCTCTGGCCCGTGACCTGCTCATTGATGGATGTAAAATAACACAGTCCATGACCTGCTTTGCAGCTGATGCAGGTGGATTTTTTGCTTTTCTGCAAACGTTAACACTCAGAGGCAAAACAGCTGCAGTTGGATAATAATGTCATGGTTCAGTTACTGTTTTTGCCAACTGGGATGTTCTGTTTATTTTCATTGCTGTTTAGGTTGTTGGAACAGCAAGAGAAACAGCAACAAAATAATGATTACCCATTATTGTATTTACAACACACCGTGGATATGGAAACTGTATTTATCCACTGGGATGCAACCTCTAATTTTCATGGATTTCATGTGTTGATTTACTCTTTGAGAATTGGGGAATTCAAATAATATATATCATAATCTTTATTTTTATATAGCGCCTTTCATAGTAAACCACCATCACAAAGCGCTTTACAAGGTCCAAGACTAGGATGTGTGGACTATGCATCAGTTGCAGAGTCACTTAACAACGTTGGAGCACAAGGAGGTTAAGTGACTTGTTCAGGGTCACACAATGAGTCAGTGGCTGAGCTGGGATTTGAACGGGGGCCTCTTGGTTACAAGCCTGTTTCTTTAACCACTGGACCACACAGCCTCCCCAGCAGTCAGCACTAACTCAAAAGACTTGTTTGCTGTTTGGACACAGGGAGAATGTTAAGCAGCATGGGACAGCGAACACTCTAGAGTCTTAAAGATTCAAATAAGGGCGCTCGTGCTGGCAACAGTAAAAATGGCAGAAAGGTTTGGTGCTTGAGAGAGAGGAGCCAAAGACAGTGTTAAATCCAGTAGGTCTTAAAAGAGAGACATCAATAACCAGCCAGGTTTATTATTTTGGAGGCGTGGGTCACGGATGACAGTGACTAAATAAATATAGTACCTGTAAATAATAAACCGTTGAATTCGAGAGCTGCAATCCCTGTCTCCATCTGTCTTCATTTTCACACAGCATTACAATATATTGTAAGATAGCGGGTTGTGAGAGACAGCAGGGAGGGGGTTAAAACCTCCCTGCGAGAAAAACAAGATTGCACTCACTCGAGTTCGTTGCCCCTTTAAAAATACGACCCAGGACACTGAAAAGGATTTTCTTGCGCGGTTGCGCTATTTTTTTAATGAACACCAAATAAAACAAAACACACAAAATAAACACCTAGCTCTATACGAGCACTAACTAACACACAGGAACACACTGCCTAACACGGGACAGCTAAGCTGTTTTCCCGTCCTTACAAAACCACCGGTTTGACACCGCACTTACTTTTTCCTTTCTCTGGCTACTCGGAGACAGAACACCTCTTCTGCCTCCTTCTACTCAGCAGCCTCGAGCAGACTGCCTGCTCTCCTTTTAAACCCCGCACCTGGGTCTAATTCCCCAATAACGCCCAGGTGCGGATGATAATTAATAATAAAACAATTAAACAATTAGCAAACTAAATGAAACAATAAATCAATACAATCAAACAATAAAACAATTAACCAATTTAAACCCAGTGTGCATTGTCACATGTTTTTCTTGCAGGGAGGTTTTAACCCCCTCCCTGCTGTCTCTCACAACCCGCTATCTTACAATATATATATATATATATATATATATATATATATATATATATATACTGTGTGTGTGTATATATATATATATATATATATATATATATATATATATATATATATATACCGTATTCCTTCAAATTTAAGATGCGCTTTTCTAACAATTTTTTGCTTCTCAAACATACCCTGTGTCTTAAATTCGAGTACAGTATAGTGATGCGTATATAAAATTGCCAACAAAAGATGTGGCTATCCGAGTACACAAACAGCAATGTGACTGACTGCCGAGAAAAGTCAACAAAGACATCTGCCCGAATACACAAGCAGCAAAGTGACTTCTACTGCTGATAAAAGACAAACCAAGCTTCCTGAGGAATTCCAAGAGAAACATTTACAATTTCAGCATTTCTAACAAACAGTACCAACTTCGACAGATAGATTGTAAATCCTGATCAGGACCCCGTATTTTATGACATGCCAAGCAATACCACAGTACTTCAATGCTGTTGTGGTTGCTGGGTTACTGGGATGCCAGTGAGTGGTGGTATGTTGTGACGGTCGGCGATTCCTACAGAACAGTATCCTAATCCCAACCGTGAACAATGACCACACCAGCCCTGTGCACACATACACAGAAAAACACAAAAAAATCAAAATGTATCTGTTCCAGTTTAGTGAAGATGGGTGGTGTTGAGAACCCCTATATGATAACTCCCTTTGTTGATAGTTAGTTAAACATAGAGTCATCATAGCACATTTGTTTCTTTAAATTTTCATTTACGTCAAATAATATCAATAATATCCAAATTATATAATTCTCAAAAACCACCAGACACAAACAAGCTAGCTCCATTAACTAAACAAAACAAAATATCAATTTGCAGCAGCTGCTACATGAAACAAAACAATTGACAGCATCATTTATATGCAGGTCATTTTGTTTACATTCATGTGCTGCTCCTCTTTCTTTTACTTGTTCAGTTTGTTCTTGGTTCTTGTTTTAAATTCAGCGGTCTCCCCTGTGTTATCCAACAGATGACGGCCAACTATGCCCACACCCTGTGTTTTTAAAAGCCCTTAGGACTGCCACAATGTGCACGTCAGAGATGCCGTCTGAAGTATTATACAGTGCGCAGCACAATAAACAAGCTCTGTGGTTAATCTACAACAACACTGTTTTTAAGCATAATTGAGGTTGTATCTTTGTACATGCATATTTATTTGAAGTTTTATTTTTCCTCAAAGTTGGGCTGCATCTTAAATTTGAGGGCGTCTTAAATTTGAAGGAATATGGTATATAAGGGGGTCCTATAAAACAATAAAAAGAACAATTACAATGTACAAACAACACCATAAAAACATGTGTGTTTCAAACTTCATCAGCAGCACACAGAGATCTAAGAGTAATAGTATAAATAAGATCTGTATCTATTTGTGAATGTGGACTGATGGATAAGCATTGGCAGGAGGTTCTAAGCAATTCCTTTATATGATCTTTTGAAGAAAGTTGGGCCCTGTTCATAAACAAAAGGCTGTTTTAAGGAATGTTTTTTTAAGGGGCGTTTTATAAAGTGCTTATAACCCTCTCTCAAACAGTTTCCCGAACTGCAAACTGGAATTAATTAATTCATTAAAATGATCTTTAAAAAATTAAAAAAAATTAAAAAATGTCCTTAACAAAGTATTCCTTGTATAGGCATGTTGGGTTTAATTAGTCAGTGAAAATTAATTTAATCACAGGACACAGTATTTAAACCTTGATGACATGTTTTCATTAAATAGCTCTAAAGTAATGCACTCAGTTACACCTTAATAACACTGCAATTGCACAGTTCCAAGTTCAATGACATGTTTAATTACTAAATATAAAACGGCTTGCAGACATGATTAAAGAATAGTCTTACTGCATGGCCGTGACACGGGCTCGTTACCTCTGTGTTGTATAGTAAGATAGATACATTCATGGGTAAGAACAATAGGAGTCCAGAGCTCATTTCTATAATTCCATCTTGCCACTATTTCTTTTCCAGAGAGAATGTGTGTAGGGAGGAGGAATGGCAGTAACTCAGTGGAGCTGCACACTGATGGATCACCGCTGTCGTGTATAGGTTACATTGGGCAGGTATACGACTGTAAGCTCTATAGGGTTACAAAGAAATACGTTACTGTATGCATCATGGTATGATCACTGTGCTGAACTAGACCACGTGAAGAAAAAAAAACCAGAACATTTAATCTTTTCACCAGCAACCAGCAAGGCGGTACAAAAACTGAGTAACAAACTGCCAGGTGGCAACCCTATCTGTGTGTTATAACTTGCTCTGAATGCATCCACTATTATTGCTGTAGTCCAGCCAGAGTTATTTATTGCAACCTTAGACAGGTACATTCCCATATATCAATAAGTGTTACAGACGGCTGTCATAACCTCTTTTGCTTGCAGAATTGTTAGGGGTAGTTTTGGCATCTTAACAGCATTCTCATCTGATCCATAGTGCTCTGTAGGTAAACAGATTGGAATCCATAGATGATGATTGCTGTGATAAACACATATTGATTTCATATAGAACTGTGTATAGCTGTGGGTCATGTACCAGGCAGTGTGGAGTAGTGGTTAGGGCTCTGGACTCCTGACCGGAGGGTTGTGGATTCAATCCCCAATGGGGGACACTGCTGCTGTACCCTTGAGCAAGGTACTTTACCTAAATTGCTCCAGTAAAAACCCAACTGTATAAATGGGTAATTGTATGTAAAAAATAATGTGAAAAAAAAATAATGTGATATCTTGTAAGTCGCCTTGGATAAGGGCATCTGCTAAGAAATAAATAATAATAATAATATTCAATCACTTCTCTGCTTTTTACTGTACTTAAAAAGTTTAGTGGCGTATACATGTACACAATGTTCTTAACGTGTACATATTTTTGCACAATATATGCAAGTACACAATTGTATCAGAAAAGGGTTAGGGTTAGATGTAATGTTAGGGTTAGGGGGGTAAGGTTAGGTTTAGAGTTAGGGATAGGGTTAGATGTAATGTTAGGGTTAGGGGGGGAGGGTTAGGTTTAGAGTTAGGGATAGGGTTAGATGTAATGTTAGGGTTAGGGGGTAGGGTTAGGTTTAGAGTTAGGGATAGGGTTAGATGTAATGTTAGGGTTGGGGGGTAGGGTTAGGTTTAGAGTTAGGGATAGGGATAGATGTAATGTTAGGGTTAGGGGGGTAGGGTTAGGTTTAGAGTTAGGGATAGGGATAGATGTAATGTTAGGGTTAGGGGGGGTTTAGTTAGTTTAGAGTTAGGGATAGGGTTAGATGTAATTGGGTTAGGGTTAATGGGGTTAGGGGGGTAGGGTTAGGTTTAGAGTTAGGGATAGGGATAGATGTAATGTTAGGGTTAGGGGGGTTAGGGTTAGGGTTAGGGTTTAAAGGATAGGGTTAGATGTAATGTTAATGTTAGTTAGGGGGTAGGGTTAGGTTTAGAGCTAGGGATAGGGTTAGATGTAATGTTAGGGTTAGGGGTAGGGTTAGGTTTAGAGTTAGGGATAGGGTTAGATGTAATGTTAGGGTTAGGGGTAAAATTAGGTTTAGAGTTAGGGATAAATATTAGATGTAATGTTAAATTTAGGGGGTAGGGTTAGGTTTAGAGTTAGGGATAGGGTTAGATGTAATGTTAGGGTTAGGGGGGTAGGGTTAGGTTTAGAGTTAGGGATAGGGATAGATGTAATGTTAGGGTTAGGGGGTAAGGTTAGGTTTAGAGTTAGGGATAGGGATAGATGTAATGTTAGGGTTAGGGGGTAGGGTTAGGTTTAGAGTTAGGGATAGGGTTAGATGTAATGTTAGGGTTAGGGGTTAGGTTAGGTTTAGGTTAGGGATAAAATTAGGTTTTAGGGTTAGGGATAGGGTTAGGATGATGTAATGTTAGGGTTAGGGGGTAGGGTTAGGTTTAGAGTTAGGGATAGGGTTAGATGTAATGTTAGGGTTAGGGGGGTAAGGTTAGGTTTAGAGTTAGGGATAGGGATAGATGTAATGTTAGGGTTGGGGGTAGGGTTAGGTTTAGAGTTAGGGATAGGGTTAGATGTAATGTTAGGGTTAGGGGGAGGCCTGGTTAGGGGGTTAGGGATAATAGATTAGGGGTTTAGAGTTAGGGATTAGGGATAAAATAGATGTAATGTTAGGGTTAGGGGTAGGGTTGGGTTTAGAGTTAGGGATAGGGTTAGATGTAATGTTAGGGTTAGGGGGGTAAGGTTAGGTTTAGAGTTAGGGATAGGGATAGATGTAATGTTAGGGTTAGGGGTAGGGTTAGGTTTAGAGTTAGGGATAGGGTTAGATGTAATGTTAGGGTTAGGGGGTAGGGTTAGGTTTAGAGTTAGGGATAGGGTTAGATGTAATGTTAGGGTTAGGGGGTAGGGTTAGGTTTAGAGTTAGGGATAGGGATAGATGTAATGTTAGGGTTAGGGGTAGGGTTAGGTTTAGAGTTAGGGATAGGGATAGATGTAATGTTAGGGTTAGGGGGGTAGGGTTAGGTTTAGAGTTAGGGATAGGGATAGATGTAATGTTAGGGTTAGGGGGTAAGTTAGGTTTAGAGTTAGGGATAGGGTTAGATGTAATGTTAGGGTTGGGGGGGTAAGGTTAGGTTTAGAGTTAGGGATAGGGATAGATGTAATGTTAGGGTTAGGGGGTAGGGTTAGGTTTAGAGTTAGGGATAGGGTTAGATGTAATGTTAGGGTTAGGGGTAAGTTAGGTTTAGAGTTAGGGATAGGGTTAGATGTAATGTTAGGGTTAGGGGTAGGGTTAGGTTTAGAGTTAGGGATAGGGTTAGATGTAATGTTAGGGTTAGGGGGGTAAGGTTAGGTTTAGAGTTAGGGATAGGGTTAGATGTAATGTTAGGGTTAGGGGGGTAGGGTTAGGTTTAGAGTTAGGGATAGGGATAGATGTAATGTTAGGGTTAGGGGGTAGGGTTAGGTTTAGAGGGGATAGGGTTAGATGTAATGTTAGGGTTAGGGGTTTTAGAGTTAGGGATAGGGTTAGATGTAATGTTAGGGTTAGGGGGGTAAGGTTAGGTTTAGAGTTAGGGATAGGGATAGATGTAATGTTAGGGTTAGGGGGTAGGGTTAGGTTTAGAGTTAGGGATAAAATTATAGATGTAATGTTAGGGTTAGGGGTAGGGTTAGGTTTAGAGTTAGGGATAGGGTTAGATGTAATGTTAGGGTTAGGGGTAAAGGTTAGGTTTAGAGTTAGGGATAGGGTTAGATGTAATGTTAGGGTTAGGGGTAGGGTTAGGTTTAGAGTTAGGGATAGGGTTAGATGTAATGTTAGGGTTAGGGGTAAGGTTAGGTTTTTTAGAGTTAGGGATTAGGGTTAGATGTAATGTTAGGGTTAGGGTTAGGGGTAAAATTAGGTTTAGAGTTAGGGATAGGGTTAGATGTAATGTTAGGGTTAGGGGGTAGGGTTAGGTTTAGAGTTTAGGGATAGGGTTAGATGTAATGTTAGGGTTAGGGGGTAGGGTTAGGTTTAGAGTTAGGGATAGGGTTAGATGTAATGTTAGGGTTAGGGGGTAGGGTTAGGTTTAGAGTTAGGGATAGGGATAGATGTAATGTTAGGGTTAGGGGTTAGGTTTAGAGGTTAGGTTTAGGGTTAGGGATAGGGTTAGATTAGGGATAATGTTAATGGGGTTAGGGGGTAGGGTTAGGTTTAGAGTTAGGGATAGGGTTAGATGTAATGTTAGGGTTAGGGTTAGGGTTAGGGTTAGGGTTAGGGATTAGGGATAGATGTAATGTTAGGGTTAGGGGGTTAGGTTAGGTTTAGGGTTAGGGATTTAGGGTTAGATTAGATAATGTTAGGGTTAGGGGGGTAAGGTTAGGTTTAGAGTTAGGGATAGGGTTAGATGTAATGTTAGGGTTGGGGGGTAGGGTTGGGTTTAGAGTTAGGGATAGGGTTAGATGTAATGTTAGGGTTAGGGGGGTAGGGTTAGGTTTAGAGTTAGGGATAGGGATAGATGTAATGTTAGGGTTAGGGGGTAGGTTAGGTTTAGAGTTAGGGATAGGGTTAGATGTAATGTTAGGGTTAGGGGTAGGGTTAGGTTAGGTTTAGATGTTAGGGATAGGGATAGATGTAATGTTAGGGTTAGGGGGTAGGGTTAGGTTTAGAGTTAGGGATAGGGTTAGATGTAATGTTAGGGTTAGGGGGTAGGGTTAGGTTTAGAGTTAGGGATAGGGTTAGATGTAATGTTAGGGTTAGGGGGGTAAGGTTAGGTTTAGAGTTAGGGATAGGGTTAGATGTAATGTTAGGGTTAGGGGGTGGGTTAGGTTTAGAGTTAGGGGTAGGGTTAGATGTAATGTTAGGGTTAGGGGGTAGGGTTAGGTTTAGAGTTAGGGATAGGGTTAGATGTAATGTTAGGGTTGGGGGTAGGGTTTAGGGTTTAGAGTTAGGGGATAGGGTTAGATGTAATGTTAGGGTTAGGGGGTAGGGTTAGGTTTAGAGTTAGGGATAGGGATAGATGTAATGTTAGGGTTAGGGGTAGGGTTAGGTTTAGGGTTAGGGATAGGGTTAGATGTAATGTTAGGGTTAGGGGTAGGGTTAGGTTTAGAGTTAGGGATAGGGTTAGATGTAATGTTAGGGTTGGGGGGTAGGGTTAGGTTTAGAGTTAGGGATAGGGTTAGATGTAATGTTAGGGTTAGGGGGGTAGGGTTAGGTTTAGAGTTAGGGATAGGGATAGATGTGTTGTTAGGGTTAGGGGGGTATGGTTAGGTTTAGAGTTAGGGATAGGGTTAGATGTAATGTTAGGGTTAGGGGGGTAGGGTTAGGTTTAGAGTTAGGGATAGGGTTAGATGTAATGTTAGGGTTAGGGGGGTAGGGTTAGGTTTAGAGTTAGGGATAGGGTTAGATGTAATGTTAGGGTTAGGGTTATATCATGCAAAAAAGTACACATTAAGTACATTGTAGCTATACATAATAACATTGTAACTATGTGTAAGTAGACATGTAGTTGCTAAGTAACTACTATATACATACACAGTAATTAGACAATTAATTTAAAGTGTTATAAAACAAATTAAGATTTTAAAAATATGTGTGTATTTTGTACAGTTCCAGTTTGTATACCACACTGTAAAAACCAGGTTTAACACTCCTATTTAATGTCTATTATTTTACTTGTGTTTCTGATTCCTACACCACAGTGACTCAGGCAGTGATACCTTGCTTTGAATTGTGCAGTACAATGACATAGTCCATCAGCATAAAATACTGTAACATTGTTGTCTTATTTTACAACGGGGGGCTGAGATAATTCACAGAGAAGATGTCCTGTACTACGAGCTTCACATCATTGGTAACATGTTGTATTTTTCTTTCTTTTTTTCAGCGCTCAGTAGTTGTGTATTTCTGTCCTATCATCTCCCAGAGATGAATGAAGCCTGAAAGCCCTCCCCACACTGGAGCTGCAGCTCCCACCAGGGGGTTATTGGATTGGATTTGTGCCTCTCAAGAGGGATCTTTCATTTTAGGTTGCCTCTTGCCGTAAGCAGTGCTGTTTATTGTTAGACTGTCATGCTTTTGCCCTGGCACCCTGGTATCAAGGACTCCGGACATTGTTATGTTATTATTGTTGTTGTTATTGAACAGTCTTTCATTTACGTTTCTTACATTTTAATTTATATCGTATATCACACAAATCGGTTATATTCATTTTTTTAACTCCTACAGCACGAGTTTTGATTAATTTGTCTGCTACTCGATGCTCCTGGACTTCTGCACTTTGAGTAACATCTGTTTAGGGAATAATATTCCAATAATGCAGCTGGGAGACTAAGGTTGGGATCATGTTAGAGGCTTGCTGTAAAGTTGTGATTTCAGATTAGGATTAGGTCTATGAGTATATGCTCCTGAAAGAGGGGGTGTTTTTTATACCTAACCTGTGGTGACTTCATTCTTCAACAACCCTTTCTTTGTGTAGCTGTTCTCCAGTACAGCTTGGTATCCTCCTGTATCTTCTCTCTGGGTCATGTCTATTCTTCTGAGATAAACACACTCACAATCCATGCATTTCACACACACACACACGCACACACGCACGCACACACACGCACACATGCACACACACACGCACACACACACACGCGTACACACACACACACCCTGCTAATAAGACATATTACTATAAGAGAGTACAAGATGCAGACATTGGTACAGAAGATTACAAGACCCCGACAACCTCCATAGATCATACCAAATAAGAAACGTGTCCTTATTAGTAACTTTCCACAAGCTTCCCTTTGCATTGATTTAATTAAAATGCACAGACAAAGCACAGCAACATATAACATAGAAAACAATAGAAAAACAAGTTGCCCCTGGACCTCACACATCTCTCAACAAAATGGTATATTTGCATTATATGATATTCTGGTCAATTTGTGACCAGTATACCACCCAGGGCAGGGTTAATCTGTAAACATAAAGGTGCTGGATCTCATCATTAAGGAAGAGGGACAGCATGTTTGTTTCTAGATGTCATGTACTGCCCTTGATTTACAGTAGCTTCCTGATATGCTTGAAGTTCTCATCAGCTTGTGGGTTTCGTGTCTTATTGTTGGTGTCGGTAGCTGCATGCCGAGCCATGTTTTAACATCATCTTCAGGTCTGAACAATACCAGTAGTGGTCTGACTAATCTGATGAACAGGAGCGACGACACGGCTGTTGTTAAGAACACTTGGGTGTTGCCGTTTTGCCGTTTAGGGTGTTCAAATAACTAGCAATTTTGTTACTCAGACGTTGCATCCTAAAATATATTGTTACAGAACAGATTTGTTATTCAATTTATGGAACAGGAAAGCGTTTTTTTTTATTATTGTACATGTTATATACTGTATATAGTGGTCTGTTTTGCAACAAGAAATCTATCGATCTATCTATCTATTTTTCTTAAAGGGTTAATTTGCAAACTGTATAATTCTCGCCTGCCAGGTACCGAATCTGGGATCCGGGGTGTTCCAGCACAAATGACCCCTGACCTCTGTACAGAACATTATATGAAGAGTGCAGTGCACAAAAAAACACTTCTCCTATGGAGAAATGTGGTAGGAAAGGAGTAAAATAACAAAACAAATAAACATGATGCCGGTCACCTGAACCTGGGTATCGTAAGAAACAGCTGATCCTCACTAACAACAAACACCAAGGACATGAAAAACCACGCTTGCTATCGCTATCCTGCAGGCCTCTGCACAAGGAGCTGCTACGACTCCACAGTAATGAGAGGGCAGTGCAGCTCTTTCTTATGAATTGAGAGGACACCGTGAAACATGTCTTGACAGTGAAGTCTTGACCCAGATAAAGGAAGCTGGATTTTTCATGGAAGTAACTCTATGATCAAAGAAGCTAGATTGGTAGTATAGGAGACTGGGGTCACTCATTTCTGCATGGTCCAATCAGCTGCAGTGCTTGATTCGATAACACGACCCTGCCAAATGTGGTTCGTTCAAGAGGGGGACACCATGTGATGTGTTTCTGTTCAGTTTTATGTCCATTAAACTGAGGGAACACAAAGCCACTGTTTCAGGAACAGTGGCTTGAAATCTGGTTCCAGGAGACCGGGAGACCTAGTTTGAGGCAACTTTGATGTATCAAATCTACTGAAACCAAGTTCCAAGCCACAAAGTGACTTTGTGTTCCCTCAGCTTAAGAATTTCCTAATTATATCCACAAGCTGTTTGCGCTCGTCCTGTTTATAGTATGAATAACTGTTTATTTTAATGTTTATTTCAATGAAAGCTTGTGAATCTTATAACTTGAGAACAACAACGTTGGATTCATTTGAAAAGGTATATACACATTTGTAATGGTGTGGACTGGGGAACCAAACACATCCATAATTATTATTTTTATTATTTTCTTAGCAGACACCCTTATCCAGGGCGACTTAAAATTGTTACACATGTATCACATTATTTTTACATACAATTACCCATTTATACAGTTGGGTTTTTACTGGAGCAATCTAGGTAAAGTACCTTGCTCAAAGGTACAGCAGCAGTGTCCCCCACCTGGGATTGAACCCACGACCCTCCGGGCAAGAGTCCAGAGCCCTAACCACTACTCCACACTGCTGCCCTAATTGCAGATTACTATAACAAAGCACTCCCTAAAAACACTGACCACCTGAAAAACAAACATCCACTGGTTATTAATAGATCTCTGAGCATAATCAATACTGCAAGCATACATTAGTGTGATTGCTGTGTTAGTCAAACAGTTTTTTTACTTTATAGCTGGTATCACTCTGAAAGGTATTAATGGTGTGTAAAGCATGCCAACTGTAGTAGTTGAGTTCATCGTCCCTCCCCCCTGTCAATCACACAATTATTACGTTGGTGAGAGGATAAAGAAGATTAAACCTTTGTACATCGCTCTGGTTGCTGTGTGTAATGAAAGGTTTAAATGACTTAACGAACATGCTGCTGTTTGGACGGATTGAGCCATATGATGCAGAGGCAGAGGATTGGAGTCAGAACATTGAGAGACTCAGATTCTGTTTTGTTGAGAATGAAATTACTGCTGAAGATAAACGTAAAGCTATCCTGTTTAGTGTGTGTGGCTGTAAAACTTATAATCTTATCAGGAATCTGACCGTTCCGAATTCACCTAGTAGTAGTAAATCGTAGGTGGAGCATGTGGCGCTTTATGAAGACACATTTTCAGCCAAAGCCGTCTGTAATTATGCAGCGTTTCATATTTAACACGAGAGTTCATACACAAGGCAAATAAATCTATTGCAACCTTTGTGGCAAACTTAAAATAGCTGATGGAGTACTGTGAGTTTGGGGAAGCCCTGAATGATATGCTGCGGGACAGACTCGTATGTGGAGTTAATGACAACGCAAGAAAGCAATATTGATTTCAAACGCGCTTTGGAAATTTCTCTTGCAATGGAGAGTGCTGCAAAAGATTCTAAAGATTTGCAGAATGTAAACAATTGCACTGTGCATCACGTTAGCTCAGGGGTTCCCAACTTTTTTACCCAAGGCCCACCTGTTCAGCTGCAACCCACTATTAGCACTCCTTGGGAAAATGTCAAATTAAAAACATTTTATATGTTTAAATCTGTAACATTATATATAAACCTATTCTAAACTGTCCATTTGAATAAATATTGTGAAAGATGGAAATCACATAGAATATGCACCAAGTGAAAATAATTTTTTTTTTAAATACTTAAATTTTAGTAAATAATATTGCTAAATAGACATTTTTATCAAACCTTTAAATTTGGTACCTTTGTATAATTGAAAATGTTAGAAATGCAGTTATTTTTCTTGGTCATCAAACAAGAAAGAAGTGCATGTCTCTTATTATTCTCATTCATAAATACATGAACAGGAATCACTTTTGAGTAAAACTAGTACGACGTGCACAAAAACATAACTCTTAAATCCTAATTTCTAAACACTGTGTGACTAAAACATCCAGCCGTTACCTCTCACACTGAACTGTCATGCACAAAAAACGAATGCTTTGATTGACAGTCCGCCAGTACTGCCTTGCTACACTTTATTTTTCTAGTTACAGCTGCCGCCAGCACCTGCTTTTCACTATTAATAGAACAAAATACATAAAATGTCACTGCCCGTTGGACCGCGGACCACAGTTTGGGAACCCCTGCGTTAGACAAATGCTTGCAGTTGAACACGGAACAAAAAGTAGTTCAGCTGATTTTCAGTCTACTAAATGGCACGTGACGAAGCCTCAGCACCATGCATCAGCTGACAAAGTGCGTGCTTGCTATAGATGTGGAGGAAACCATGGAGCATAAGAACATAAGAAAGAAGATAAGAACATAAGAAAGTTTACAAACGAGAGGAGGCCATTCAGCCCATCTTGTTCGTTTGGTTGTTAGTAGCTTATTGATCCCAGAATCTCATCAAGCAGCTTCTTGAAGGATCCCAGGGTGTCAGCTTCAACAACATTACTGGGGAGTTGGTTCCAGACCCTCACAATTCTCTGTGTAAAAAAGTGCCTCCCTATTTTCTGTTCTGAATGCCCCTTTATCTAATCTCCATTTGTGACCCCTGGTCCTTGTTTCTTTTTTCAGGTCAAAAAAGTCCCCTGGGTCGACATTGTCTATACCTTTTAGGATTTTGAGTGTTTGAATCAGATCGCCGCGTAGTCTTCTTTGTTCAAGACTGAATAGATTTAATTCTTTTAGCCTGTCTGCATACAACATGCCTTTTAAACCCGGGATAATTCTGGTTGCTCTTCTTTGCACTCTTTCTAGAGCAGCAATATCCTTTTGTAACGAGGTGACCAGAACTGAACACAATATTCTAGGTGAGGTCTTACTAATGCATTGTAAAGTTTTAACATTACTTCCCTTGATTTAAATTCAACACTTCTCACAATATATCCGAGCATCTTGTTGGCCTTTTTATAGCTTCCCACATTGTGTCTAGATGAAGACATTTCTGAGTCAACATAAACTCCTAGGTCTTTTTCATAGTTCCCTTCTTCAATTTCAGTATCTCCCATATGATATTTATAATGCACATTTTTATTGCCTGCATGCAATACTTTACACTTTTCTCTATTAAATGTAATTTGACATGTGTCTGCCCAGTTCTGAATGCTGTCTAGATCATTTTGAATGACCTTTGCTGCTGCAACAGTGTTTGCCACTCCTTCTATTTTTGTGTCGTCTGCAAATTTAACAAGTTTGCTTACTATACCAGAATCTAAATCATTAATGTAGATTAGGAATAGCAGAGGACCTAATACTGATCCCTGTGGTACACCACTGGTTACCTCGCTCCATTTTGAGGTTTCTCCTTTAATCAGTACTTTCTGTTTTCTACATGTTAACCACTCCCTAATCCATGTGCATGCATTTCCTTGAATCACTACTGCGTTCAGTTTGAGAATTAATCTTTTATGCGGGACTTTGTCAAAAGCTTTCTGGAAATCTAAATAAACCATGTCGTATGCTTTGCGATGATCCATTGTCAATGTTGCATCCTCAAAAAAGTTAAGCAGACACATGTAGATTTAAAAGACAGAGTGCAATTACTGCCACAAGAGAGGGCACCTGACTAAGTAGTGCAGAACAAAAAATAGGCAAGCAGGGAAGCAAAGTCAGCAGCGGGCTAATCTAATTGAGTCCACACAGCATACACAAACTGATGCTGCAGATGCATATTCACTGTGTCATGTGAGTACTATTAAAGCTGACCCCATTGCAGTGACAGTGCAAGTGAATGGCAAGCAATTAAAGATGGAGGTGGACACTGGTGCTTCGGCTACAGTAGTTGGGGAGCAGACATTCAAATACCTCAATGAAGGAAGCATGCTAGTGAAGTTGGAGTGCACTGGCACAACACTGAGAACATATATGGGCGAGCCCATTCACATAAAGTGCGTTGCTGCTATTCCAGTATGCTACAAGAAACAGAGAGCCCAACTTCCTATTATGGTCATAGAGGGGGAGGGGCCAAGTATTTTGGGAAGAGATTGGCTGCAAAAATTTAAATTGGATTGGTCAGAAATATTCCAATTGAAATCTGATGGATTTCCAGAGCTCTTATAGAAATATGACACTGTTTTTCAAGACGAACTAGGAAAACTGAGGGGCACACAAGCTAAGATTCACATAGATCCCTAGGCAACACCACGTTTCTTCAAGGCCAGACTAGTGCCTTATTCACTGAAAGAGAGTGGAAGCAGAATTGTGTAGGTTAGAAAAACTGGGAATAATCCAGCCTCTCCAGTTTTAAGAATGGGCCACACCCATCATCCCAGTTGTCAAACAAGACCTAACCATACAACTGTGTGGTGACTACAAACTGACAGTTAACAGAGCAGCAAAATTAGACACATACCCCCATCCCCAAAATCGATGACCTGTACACCACATTGGCAGGAGGTAAGTCATATTCCAAGCTGGACATGAGTCATGCTTACCAGCAGCTGGAATTGGACGACACGTCAAGAGAGTATGTGACGATCAATACTCACAAAGGCCTTTACCAGTACACCCGGTTGCCTTTTGGCGTTTCATCGGCGTGTGTGATTTTCCAGTGAACCATGGAGAGTCTGCTGCAGGGAATCCCATATGTTGTCGTGTACTTGGATGACGTCCTCATCACTGGTCAGAGAGAAGCTGAACATCCCCTTATGGCATAGGAGCCGTACTATCGCATCAAATGGTAGACGGGTCAGACAGGCCAATTGGTTATGTGTCTAGAACACTCTCTGAAGCGGAAAAGGACTACTCTCAGCTGGAGAAAGAAGATCTCTTAATCATATTTGGTGTCAAAAAGTTCTACCAATACCTGCACGGACGACAGTTCACAATTGTGTCCGACCATAAGACACTGACAGGCTTGTTCGGCGAAGACAAAACTATTCCACCTATAGCTTCAGCTAGAATCCAACGTTGGGCCTTGACGTTATCAGCTTATGAATAGACGTTCATGTACCATCCTGGCTCGGACATAGCGAATGCAGATGCGCTCAGACATCTCCCGTTGCCCGATTCTCCAACTAACACACCAGCGTCACAAGAGTTAGTGCTGTTATTGAATTTATTGGATTCATCGCCTGTATGTGCTGTACAAATCAAGACTTTGACGAGCAGAGACCCCCTCCTGTCCAAAGTCAAAGGCTATGTTTTGCAAGGCTGGCCAAATATACTTGTGTCTGATGACCTGCATCCATTTTATTCCAGAAGCACTGAATTGAGCTGTCCAGACGGAATCTTATTGTGGGGTTCCAGAGTTGTGTAAGAACTGTTTTTGGAATGGTGTTTTGTAAATTGCCAAACAGATACTGGAGTCTTGCATGAGCTCTGGAAGAAAGACCCCCCCACCCCACTTAGGGTGACCAGATAGCAAGAGTGAAAAATCGGGACACTTTCAGTTGGTGAGGGGAGGAAAAAAGAAAAATACTCCAAAGCAGTTAACTTTCTTGTTTACTGTTCAGATGACAGCGGTGTTTTAATCAGCCTATCAGTGCGTCTGTATTGGCTTTTCTGTGACTTGCTGTACTGTACGTAGCAGGTGGGACAAAGTCAGTGATGCATTGTTTTGATTTAGGTTTCTAAGATCTAGTTTTCAACATTAGACATAAAATACCAAAAATGGACGACAAAGCAAAATAATATTTCGGCTGAGGATCGTGTCAAGGCAGATGGAGGTAATTGTTTTGCACATCTTGTAATATGACTTAAAGAAAATAATATCGATCGCTGTAACTTCAGAATAACACATTAAACAAAAGGCTGCTACAGAGGCTGCTGAACAGACTGTAAAACAAACAACAGCTTTCAGAAAACAAACTGGAAAGTCAGTGCAGACAAAGTATTCCTGTGTCGGTTGTACCCAAGTTAAATCAGCACTACAGGTACAAGCAAGCACAGCTACCTCGGTTCAAACAACCTGCTGTTTACTTTTTAAACGCTGTTAGAATTTTATACCCGAATAGGCACGTTTTTTTTGTTTTGACTCGGTACTGATAAAATAAATTCCTGGATGGGACAAATAACATGACAGCGAATGTGCTGCATATATGGACTTTATTAAAGAATGCCAGATACCTTTGGGTAACCAAGTTTTGGGACTGTTTCTAATTGATGTCCACATCTGTATAACTTAGCAAAGTGGATGCATGCGTGCAGTCTCAATGTATGGGCAAATCCACACCAGACAGAGAATGTCGGCAGCAGCTGTTGAGAGATGTTGCATGCTTGCCTATTAACAAATGACAGCACTCTGTTTTAGTAAGGAAGCAAGTACCACTATTCTTAGGCCTTTATAGTGCCCTGAAATATTAGGTGTATTTAATGTTTAAACAGGTCCATGAAATGTCTGTGAATGCCTAATTATAATCATAATCCTAATTGGATGACTTGACCATGGGCATATGATTGAATCCATTTTTTTCCCCACTGCGTTCGGTACTTTTTTGCTTTGTAGTGACAGGCTCGTCAACAACACTTCACCAGTAAAACTGAACGTACAGGCCCACGCACCAAGAAAAACACATGACGCATACCACATCATATGACTGCAGGTTAACGTGATTGGATAAAAGCATAGATGCAATGCAAACAACTCACTCAAACAACATGCCCTAAACCAGTAAAGTATGCTGTTGCACCGCAATATACGCCTAGCCCTCCACATATACAAAATTTCCTAACAAGAAAATAAAAATTTCACATTTTACACCTGGGTTTTCAACGTTTACTCTAAAAATTGGGACAAATGGCGTCCCAACATTACCTCGATCGGGATGCCCCTAATATCGGGACGATCCCAACCCCTACTGAACCACCAACATCACCTTATACCCAGCACCATCAGATAGTGTTACACTTGCTTGGTCTTTTCACCTGGAGGGTGAAATTGTCCTCAGACCTTCAGCTGTTGCTTATTATTATTATTATTTGTTTATTTAGCAGACACCTTTATCCAAGGTGACTTACAGAGACTAGGGTGTGTGAACTATGCATCAGCTGCAGAGTCACTTACAATTACGTCTCACCCGAAAGACGGAACAAAAGGAGGTTAAGTGACTTGCTCAGGGTCACACAATGAGTCAGTGGCTGAGGTGGGATTTGAACCGGGGACCTCCTGGTTACAAGCCCTTTTCTTTAACCACTGGACCACACAGCCTCCTATGGGGTTAGGGTTAGGGTTAGGGTTAGTAATGACCAATCATGTGCTTCCCCCATTGTCTCACGCTATCAGCCAGTAACGACAGAAGACACTGCAGAGGAGAAATGTAAAACATATTTCCTGTGAAAAAAAGCAGAGAAAATTGAAACTTCCTTTAACATAAAGTACTCCAGTAACAGATATAATGTTTTAAAATTAAAGCTTTAAAACGCTTTTACATGTGTTTTATTTTTTATTTTTTAAATTTTATTTTTTCAAACTGGACATTTAAGACCTATTCAGTTTAAGTGCAAAATATGTAAGATTTATGGAAATATTTTGTTAATTAATTGCTGTGAAGCGGTTGAGGATTGCAGCATTAAGTAAAACATAAGATGTAATACATGAAGCTTTGGAATTGCATCAGCCTCAGAAGCCAGTCTACAGCTTCACTACAGCTTCTAGGAAGGCTTCCTTATTTTTTTTTACCTGGGGTATTACTGTACCCTGCCCTTTTCGTGAGTTAAGTCATGTGCAATCCGCGTGTCCTTTATCAATCTCTTTTGTCTTCAGAGACCTGTACATGCAGGGTGCGAGTATATGATTTGTATAGGCTTTTCATTGTACAGTCAGGGCAGGATTATGCCTGCTATGTATTTTACCCCTTAATTTGTGGTCAGTCAATACTACATACCTTTAATCTGTATGGTATAAATGCCCCCTTGCAGTGGTCAGTTCCCTTGCATAAGAATGGGGCAGATTACCGAGGGAAAGGAAAAGAGGACTCCTTATCTTCTCGATAGACCAGGATGTTTTGTTCTGCTAGCCTAGTCCTCCAGCTTGAGCAGCTGGTTATGTGCCCCCTATACAGTAGCTCTCTAATCTTATAACAGATTAATCCGATTTCTATTGTACAATCTAACAGAAGGGCAAAGAACTGAGAAACTGCAATGGATAATAACCATCAAACAGACAGTTCAGACATGGGCGAAGGAAAGCAAGGATTGCTGTGGGTTCTGCAGTGAATTGCAGCAGATTTTGAGATTTTTTTCTTCTTTTGACCAGAATCCATTGTATATACTTTAAAAACCCATGACCCTTAACTGGTCGACTAACGTGAGCCCCTCAGGAAGAAAAGGCTTGGAAAAGGGGAATCCCAACTGTAACCATAGAGACTCAGTAGAGCCTTTGAAACTACTGGGCTGCTGGATGACTTCAGAGTGCTTCTAAATAACCAGGGCACAGTAATGCAGACAGCAAAACACTCCTGGACCTGTTATTATGTTGTAACTAATGATGTGGACAGGAGTTGTAAGACACGCATATAAGCCTACCACTCTTCAGAGCGGGAGAAGACAGAAGACATGAATATTCTCATTAGATAAAAGCTTTCAAATCTCTCTCTCTCTCTCTCTCTCTCTCTCTCTCTCTCTCTCTCTCTCTCTGTATATATAAACGAATTACGCATATTGAATAATACATCATTTGTACAATTCACTTTAAAGGGATAATAATACATATTAAAGTATATAGAGTAAATAGCTTCAAAAGTCATTTTAAAATGACATTTGACATTGCTACTCTTTACTTTACCTAATTATTCCTGCTCATAAATGATAAGAGCAGTAATGTACTGATTGGCCTCTCAGTCTGTGCTGAGGGGCCAGGATAGTGTGGTGTGACAGCTGAGCTTCTGCCCCTTTAACCCTTTACTGCCCTGGGTATGTTCCCATACCTATTTAATGCCTATTTTCTCAATGTCGAATATATATTGGATATATTGAACTGGTCAGCAAATGGTTAACCATTGCATTACCATTGACTATCACAGTAGTTGCTGCCAAGATGGTTATGTTATTACAATGTTGTGTCTTGACGTCTTTTCTTCCAAGGTGGTTCCAGGAACCACCTTGAAAATGAGATGTACTGTATATTGCAAGGGTTCTATCCTGCTAAATGAATGCATCTGAAACTTGAAGGTATTGTTTGCAGAAGCAAGTTATTAAATATTGATAGCACCACTATAGTTTTGTATTCAGTTCAGACCTTTTGTTTGAAGGTTCAACCCTGACTTTGAAAAATACCTGACTTCATTGCATCAGTGCTTTAAAATGGATAATACTTTTACATCTATTTGATATCTTTATACCCAGCCTTGTTTAAAATGGATAATACTTTTACATCTATTTCATATCTTTATACTCAGCCTTTGTTTAAAATGGATAATACTTTTACATCTATTTCATATCTTTATACTCAGCCTTTGTTTAAAATAGATAATACTTTTACATCTATTTGATATCTTTATACTCAGCCTTTGTTTAAAATGGATAATACTTTTACATCTATTTGCCTTTGTTTTTAACATCCCTTAATGGCCCGTTTACCAGTAGCTGTTAGCTTTCAAAAACACCCTGCTCCAAGTCCGTATTGAGATTGCTTTCATTAAAAATTCAAGAACCTTGAGCAGAAACATTGCCACATTAATGATCCTATCTTTAGCATCTCAACTCCCCCTGCACATTCACAGAAGGAAATCACTTACGATTTCTGTATATTTCTTTCTGGTCCACTTGTGGTCTCAGCAGTGCTGGTTCATGGTCGATAATGATAATGGCATTTGGTATTCCTGTAACACAGCAGACCCAAGTTTTGCTATTTTTTCAAAGACTTCAGGATGAGTAGATGTTAAATTGTAGTTATTAATTCTCTTTAAGCATTAAGCCTTTGCAGCTTCTATAAGGAGATGATCCTCCTGGACCCTCTTGAGAAGGAGATAAGACCCCAGCAGTCCCTTATGCTGTCAATAAGAACATAAGAACATACGAACATAAGAAACTTTACAAACGAGAGGAGGCCATTCAGCCCATCTTGCTCGTTTGGTTGTTAGTAGCTTATTGATCCCAGAATCTCATCAAGCAGCTTCTTGAAGGATCCCAGGGTGTCAGCTTCAACAACATTACTGGGGAGTTGGTTCAAGACCCTCACAATTCTCTGTGTAAAAAAGTGTCTCCTATTTTCTGTTCTGAATGCCCCTTTATTTAATCTCCATTTGTGACCCCTGGTCCTTGTTTCGTTTTTCAGGTCAAAGAAGTCCCCTGGGTCGACATTGTCTATACCTTTTAGGATTTTGAATGTTTGAATCAGATCGCCGCGTAGTCTTCTTTGTTCAAGACTGAATAGATTTAATTCTTTTAGCCTGTCTGCATACAACATGCCTTTTAAACCCGGGATAATTCTGGTTGCTCTTCTTTGCACTCTTTCTAGAGCAGCAATATCCTTTTTGTAACGAGGTGACCAGAACTGAACACAATATTCTAGGTGAGGTCTTACTAATGCATTGTAAAGTTTTAACATTACTTCCCTTGATTTAAATTCAACACTTCTCACAATATATCCGAGCATCTTGTTGGCCTTTTTATAGCTTCCCCACATTGTCTAGATGAAGACATTTCTGAGTCAACATAAACTCCTAGGTCTTTTTCATAGTTCCCTTCTTCAATTTCAGTATCTCCCATATGATATTTATAATGCACATTTTTATTTCCTGCATGCAATACTTTACACTTTTCTCTATTAAATGTCATTTGCCATGTGTCTGCCCAGTTCTGAATGCTGTCTAGATCATTTTGAATGACCTTTGCTGCTGCAACAGTGTTTGCCACTCCTTCTATTTTTGTTTCGTCTGCAAATTTAACGAGTTTGTCTACTATACCAGAATCTAAATCATTAATGTAGATTAGGAATAGCAGAGGACCTAATACTGATCCCTGTGGTACACCACTGGTTACCTCGCTCCATTTTGAGGTTTCTCCTCTAATCAGTACTTTCTGTTTTCTACATGTTAACCACTCCCTAATCCATGTGCATGCATTTCCTTGAATCCCTACTGCATTCAGTTTGAGAATTAATCTTTTATGCAGGACTTTGTCAAAAGCTTTCTGGAAATCTAAATAAACCATGTTGTATGCTTTGCAATTATCCATTTTCAATGTTGCATCCTCAAAAAAGTCAAGTAGGTTAGTTAGACATGATCTCCATTTCCTAAAACCATGCTGACTGTCTCCCAGGATACTGTTACCATATAGGTAATTTTCCATTTTGGTTCTTATTATAGTTTCCATAAGTTTACATATAATAGAAGTCAGGCTTATTGGTCTGTAGTTACCTGGTTTGGTGTTGTCTCCCTTTTTGTGGGTCGGTATTATGTTTGCTATTTTCCAGTCTGTCGGTACAACCCCTGTGTCAAGAGACTGTTGCATGATCTTGGTTAGTGGTTTAAAAATAACTTCTTTCATTTCTTTGAGTACTATTGGGTGGATCTCATCCGGCCCAGGGGATTTGTTTATTTTAAGAGCTCCTAGTCCCTTTAACACTTCTGCCTCTGTTATGCTAAAGTTATTTAAAACTGGATAGGAACAGGTCGACATGTGGGGCATGTTGTCCGTGTCCTCCTTTGTAAAAACCTGTGAAAAGTAATCATTTAATATATTTGCTATTTTTTTTCTTCATCTATGATTTTGCTATTTGTGTCTGTTAGACATTTAACCTCCTTTTTCAATGTTCTCTTGCTGTTATAATATTGGAAAAACATTTTAGAATTGGTTTTAGCCCCTTAGCAATATTGATTTCTATCTCTCTTGGCCTTTCTAACTTCCTTTTTTGACTTGTGTTTGCAGTTCCAAGTACTCTTTCTGTGTACTTTGTTTTTGGTCCCTTTTAAACGCTCTGTAAAGTGCCTTTTTTCGCTGAATATTTTTTTTAATTGATCTATTAAACCATTTTGGCCATTTTGTTTTAGATTTAGCTTTGTCTACTTTTGGGATGTAATTGTTCTGCGCCTCTAGTACTACATTTTTAAAAAACAGCCATCCTTTTTCTGTGGATGTTTTCTTTATTTTACTCCAATCTACTTCTGTTAGTCTCTGTTTCATACCTTCATAGTTTGCTTTTTTAAAATTGTAAACCTTAACTTTAGTCATTAATTTTGGGGTTTTAAAAAATACTTCAAATGAGACCATGTTGTGGTCTGAGTTTGCCAATGGCTCTCTGACCTCTGTTTTAGTTATTCTGTCTTCATTATTTGAAAAGACTAAATCAAGGCATGCCTCCCCTCTAGTCGGTGCCTTGACAAATTGCGTTAGGAAGCAGTCATTTGTCATTTCCACCATTTCAATTTCATCCGTCGTGCCCCCCATCGGGTTTTCCCATTTTATACGGGGGAAGTTGAAATCCCCCATTAGTATGGCTTCTCCTTTTCTACACGCATTTCAAATGTCATTGTATAACAGATTATTTTGCTCAGCGTCTGAATTTGGTGGTCTATAGCATGCTTCTATTATTATGCCCTTTGAATTTGTGTCCATTATTCTGACCCATATTGATTCTGCATTGTTTTCTTTGTCCTGATTTAACACCTGGGCTTCAAGACTATTTCTTATGTATAGCGCTACCCCTCTGCCTCTTCTGTCCTGTCTGTCTTTCCTATATAGTGTGTACCCACTAATATTATATTCGTCTCCATCACTCTCAGACAAACAAGTTTCTGTAAAACCTATCACATCGTAGTTACTTGTTAGTGCAGTAGTTTCAAGTTCTAACATTTTGTTTCTGAGACTTCTAGCATTAAGATACATTTAATAGTTGTCTTACCTGAGTTGTTGCCCTTGTTTTGATGTGGTCTCCCTTCTGTTTTTTTTTTTTTTTCTCCCCCCTTCCTTTCTAGTTTAAATGCTTCTGGACCTCCTCAAGGATCCTTAGTATTAGTATTAAATACATACAGTGCTATCCTGTGCATTTACCATAGTTCACCGTGATTTGCCATGGCTTTTAATATTCTTTACCTTACCTCTACTTTACTATGCATGCATTTGCTTTACCATAGTAAACTTTTATTAGGGCCAATGGCAGGTTGTCATAGGAATGCAAGTGGTAGTGTGCAAAATGACGTCACAGGAAAAAAGGGATAGTCCAAACCCTTACACAAGTAATTTATTATTCCACGGGAACTCAAAGAACCCCCAGTCTAACTAGCAATGGCTAAGACCAGGTTGTAAATTAAGGTTGCACAAAATAAAACAGCACAGAGTAAACCTCCTTGTTGAAACCAGCGATGGTTACAACAGAGGGCAAAAGAAACAGTTCTACACACAAACACAGTTCTACACACAAACACAGTTCTACACACAAACACAGTTCTACACACAAACACTGCTCCAGCAGTGTGCACACGCCCCTCCACGTGCCCAATGGCCATCTCTTTATGTGCTCAGGGAGGTGTAGTGCAGTGCTCCTTCAGACCAGGGTGGATCCGTGAATAAGTGGTGAGTCCAAGGTCCTGGCTGGAATAGCTTAGCACAAGTACGTCAGTCTGGAAAATGTAAACTGTACAAGGTCTCCACAGCAATACATCCTGACAACGTTTCAGTCTTTATTTCCGAAGTGCAAGGGGGTGAGTGAATGAGCTGCATCACTTCCTGCAATCAGTGCGCCCCTACGAACCAGCAAACTGCCGTATGCAGCACAGCTGATCACAGTTTGGAAACTCAGATGCCATGCAGCTCCGCTTCGGCACAAAATGGCAGACTTCCGGTTTCACAGGAAGTGCCGGTCTAGTCAACCATTTTGTGTGAGCGCCACCACAGGGCAGGAGGGGAACTGACAGAATTAATTAATTCGCTCCCTGTCACACAGGTGTATTATATATTATTGAAAAAGAACAAAGTTAAAACCAAAGCAACGCTTGGGTCAGACGGCTTTCGTCAGGCTGCAGTGAATAGACACAGCCCCCCCACATCATTGAGTTTAATTGGCTGGTGTGGGTTGTGTCCATCCACTGCAGCCTGATGAAGGCCATCTGGCCCAAATGATGGTTTGTTTTTAACCTTGTTCTTTTTCAATAATATGTATTTTCAATAATCTTTATAATATAAATGGAAATGTAATCTACAATCTAGAGTTATGTTGTTGCACCTCTATTTTCATCAATTGCTGATCATTGTTGAGATATTTTGGAAACTGATCTGTAGGTAGCATGCAGTAATGGAATATAAAATAGTCGATATTAGCTGCATGAGCCAGACTTTACTATGGCAGGTGTATTTACATGTTTTTGTTCCCCTCTGCACTAACTCAGCTTTTGGTATTATACTGTAAATGCCACAGACTTGCTTTGTAGTCTTTAAAACACAGGTCTCTTCATAGACCTGATGAACATTTGAGGAAATCCAGATTGTTTGGATACATTGAGTTCTTTTTTGCCTGGCCCTGAAGCACATCTCTTTATAAGCTTCAGCTGACTGTGCTTGCAAGTTACTCCTTGTTCAGAATCCAGAGTGGAAATTGGGATCATGCAAGCCAGCCATTCTGTATGATGTGCTGTATTCCCTAACCTGTTTTTCCAATAACTTGGAGTGCATGAATATCAATGCTATTGTACCGTATGTAAAGATCTGAAATGTGCATTTTAATATTCTGCACAAGTGAGTGATTATATTCTCAAGTGTACAGCAGGTGCAAGAATATCTGAATTGAAAAGTGGGCACAGTTCCTGATCTGAAGCAACAGTTTTTTTTTTTTTTGTTTTTCATACACTGTTCTATGCTTAACCATTTGAATTGCATGCTCCAGGCCCATATATTGTCAGAACAGTCTATGATTCTCACCACAGTTCTAAATGATGGCAGGAATGCAACTCATCCATATAACCATTTATTAATAGATTGCACTGTTTTGATTTTAGTGACACTTTACATTAAGTGTCTCTAATTACTGTGTGTTTACATAGTAGTTACTTAGTAAATAAATGTGTAATTACACATAAGTACAATGAATAGTTACAATGTACTTAATGTGTAATTTTTTTTGCACTATATAACCCTAACCCTAACCCTAACACTTTTCTGATACAATTGTGTACTTACATACACTGCTGTGCAAAAGTCTTAGACATGTTGCATTTTTTTACTCTGATGCATTATGAGCATCAACAATTTCCTCAAAGCCTCCACTAGTGTTTTCTACTATTATAACAACCTTGACTAGCATAAAGAAGGAAAAACATTGAGTGAAATAGCTCGCATCACTTGATTTTCAAGGTGTGATATCTGAAGCATAATCAACAAGTACAGAGAAGCATCATCTGTAATTGACAAACCCAGGCAGCAGGTCCAGTGCGAGGCTTGAAGACCTTTCATATTGTCATTTCATGGACCACAAAAACAGAACAACTGTATTTGCAATAAATATGGGCCATATATGCAATAAATAGGTGCACTGTTAAAATGTAAATTAAGTGTAGTTATAAATGTGGTTATAAAAACAGCATTATCACTGCACAGACTGCATAACCATGTCACATTTTGTTTTCCATGAAACATACGCTTTACTGCCAGCTCTCCACTCCAGCATAGCCCCATTCAGGACCCAGAGAGTCTTTCAATCACTTCTCTTTTGTATCTGCAGTTCATATCAATCAGCAGAGGCCACAATAAATCAGGACAGTACAAAGCATTTCTAAAGTCGAGGTCCTTACAATTGTATCAAAGGGAACCTTTTAATGAAAATGTCGCAACCTTAGTCCAAGGTTAAAGAAGGTGAGATAATTCGCGGAAACATAATTGTGACACAGAATTACAGCTGGGCTCAGTATGATAGAAACGGTCAGTTCTACTAAATAATTACATTACTAAGTGTTTCCAGCTGTTAGTGTAGATTAATTGAAATACTGTAAGCTATCAAATGCCATTGCTGTTTGTTTCTTTTCAGCATGTGTAATATAGAGGTAGAAGAATTCTTATATCACTCTGTGACAGAAATACAATGAGTTTTGGTTGTAAATCTCCCTCCCGACCTGTGAGGGCACTAAACAGCGAGAACAGAGTTCTTTGGACGGACTGGTCTGACAGTTCTTTCCCCGGGTCCGGAAGTCGGCCAGTCTAGATGAAGGCGAGACTCCGTTGCAAGAACGCATTGACCTGGAAGGGAAACGACATGGCAGCCGCAGAATGGAGAAGCGGTTGCACTCGTTTACCAAGGGGTCATGTGTGAAAGCATAAAAGGGGCGGAGAATCGCAATATGTTCCTTTCGCTTGGTTTGTGTTTTTAAACCTAGAAGGACTGTGGAGAAGGATGTAACAGTATTGTGAGTGTTTTTTGTTTGTTTGTTCTGTCTGTTAGTAATTGTCTTCTTTGTGAATCACCAGACAGCTAACACGATTCCGGAGCTGTCGCCTTGGGCCAGCACAAAGCCGGAACAGCACTTCACCACTGTCACAAAATAAACTGTATCACCCACCACGAGCACTACAGCACGCACCCAGGACTGGTGACCGTGTTTTGTACATTGTGGGAAAGATACGTGTATTTTTTATTTGGGACTGTAACCCGTTGATTTCTTTCCAGTGCAGTACACATTGTTGTGTTTCCAACTGGATTACAATTCTCTGTTTGTTCATTGTGCACTGCATCACTCCTGCACCTGTACACAATCACCCACTTTGCCACACACTCCTATAGAGTTGTATTACCTTAGATAATAGGAGATCTGATTTTCTAATATTTTGCCCTATTTTTAGAAAAAATAACCTTCTTCCTAATTTTTTTACTGGTAAAACACCATATTATGGTATCCTCTCCTACAGCGATTTCAAAACCAGTCCATATTTACTACTTTCTTGCATCCAGTGGTGCCTGGGAGAAGAATTCATTTGGAACTTGTTGTATAGATATGTGGTGGACAGCAGGGATATGTCTGCTTGTGCGTTTATTTAAGCTTAAGCTTTGGTTGATTTACGAGCTACAATAGTAACTACCAGTTATTGTGTCCGTTTTATTAAGGCTCCTCTCCATACAGAGGAGGGAAGCATGGTTTAAAATATATATGAAAAGGGTATAAGAATAATACGTGTGTTATCTGTTATTGTAAAGTTACTATTTCCTATATGTAACTGTTCTTTTTATCATTGTCTATAGCGGTTATAGCATTTTTCTTACCTAATTGGAAAGTCCAATTTAAGGATCTAGAGACAAGGGCCCAGACCAGGATATCACCATCTGGACACGGGGATGTCTGTCCAGGGGAGCACAAAGGACAATGCAGAGCTTCCTGTGGGGCCCCCAGCATGAGATCAGCAGCTCAGTACAGCCAGGATTCCAACCAGCAAGCTCCAGATAGCATGACTCACTGTACACTCCAAACAGTGTGGCCTCTTAGGACTCAAAGCACTCAAAGGCAACAAACTTAATACCGCTACATGTATATCTCTGAAATTACTGATTGCAGTGACACAAAACTCATGCTGGGTTGAACAATTAGATGTTAAAAACACCACTGTCTTATGCAAATGTAACAGTGGCAGGAATTTTAGAAGCATTTCAAGCTGGTTCACCCAGCAGTTATTAGCAACCATCGTTCCTGGAGGCCTCTGTCTGGGTGGGTTCTACTCATACATGCTAATGATTATTTCATTCTGCTGTACTCTGAAAAGTAAGGCTGAGAGGTGGGAAGATCCCATCTGTCCAATAGAACATATAGGACAGTGGAACAAACAGGCCCAAAACCCCGAGGTGGCTATTGTTCAGACCAGCCCACCCCCTGAGCTGAGGAGTTTCTAAATGGACTTCTGAACTTATCATGTGTAGAATGTGTCCAGGCAGCTGGTCCTTATCAGCTGCTTGTTTAAAGAACAAGGGATGATTCCACTAATATAATGAAACTGATAGAATGAAGCAACATTAATACCTGAATATATTTACCTTGTAACACACTGGGGGTTTACTGCAGCCTTTTTTATTATTATTATTCTGCACCGTTTTCAAAAGATTTATTTATCCATAATTTTCTTGAATTAGGTGTTGATTTTATAATCCTATACTCTACCAGGATAAGGCATAATTTATTTTATTTTTTTAGATTATTTAACAGCACTGAGGAATCACTTTGGATGAATCAATCAAAAATAAGTAAGTGATCCAAGGTGAATTCTCAGGTTCTGTAAAATTCTCAATAAAAAAATACAAATGAAGTATCATAAAGTACCTAAAGAACTGCTCATAACTGTAACTTTGTTGTTTCTTTATTGTTTTATAACATTGATGTTGTTGGACAAAAAACAAACCCGTGCACAGCGAGTAATCCCTCATGTCAGTTCATTCCCAGTCTGTGGGATTTTCAGTTTCATTATTGTGCCATGTGCTCTAAAATGGCTTCTCTCTTGCTGGACATTAAGCTAAATATGGTCCATTATTGGACAGATGCACAGCAGCGACGCTACCTGGGGGTAAGCTTCACTGTCTGCCATCCCTTTATCTTCTGCCATAGACTTTCTGTGCATTAACAGCCACACATTTAGGTTCAAGGGGTCTCTTTTAATCAAGGTGTCGGCCCCATTATAACAGCAAGTGTGTTTAAAATGAACATATCTCATAGCTCTTTGAAGATTGTGAGATATCCTTACATTTGATAATCTATTCATGTATAACATTATATTTAGTGAGCAGGGGGTTCTGTGGGTCCTCTTGGTTTCCTCTGAAAAAAAAAAAAAAAAAACGATTGAAACAAAAGAGAAAGCAGCAGATGACATTCAGTATGTATCTAGATGAAAAGAAAGCCCCTTAAAAGAAACATTGCACGCTGTGGAAGGTGTTCACAAGGGTTTAACTAGGCACCCAACTGGAGGTGTCTGCTATCAAAGCAAGTGGGACATGACAAACAAAAGCAGTGTGATGCAGCAGCTGTGTGTTTGTGGGGTCACTTTGTTGCACCTTGAATGATGCACAGCCCCGTCATGTCAAGTGCGAGTGGTTAGCTGATAATATCTACGAGAGGCCTTTCATATTCCATATCCTGCTGGGGCTCTGTGGTGTTGCTTTGAGCTGACACTCCTGCTCAAGATTAATGCTTTCTGGAGTTTGGGGAGTTTTATTCCATGAATAGCTGGAGTTAGCCTGGTGTAATTTATACACTACCGCTCTGTGTTATTATTCAGCATTTGCCTTTCCCTTTGTGCTTACAGAATAGCCTTGCTTTTTTATTGTACACAAGGCCTTATAATAGGCAGCTGAAGTGTTGCTAAGGTTTCCGATGCAGCTCTATGTAAAGCCAGTTACAGTTATATATAATTAACTCATTGTTGAAATGATTGTTGCTTAATAAAATAGCATTCACTTTTCAGTTGAATTGTTCTGACTGTGGTTTCGTTGATGAATCAACAGTTTTCTGTGGATTTGTAGCATAAACTGTGGATTCGATAATCAACAATATATCTGCCCTGCACTCCCCTTCTCTTCAAAGCCACGCAGCCACTTTTAGCTAGAAGATTTGTAGAATGAATCAATTAAAGGATCAAAGGGTGATGGCATCGAAATGTTTTCAACATGGAAAATTCCACTAGTAGCATACCAGTGTATTTACCTGAAGACGCTCTAGCAGAATTACCAGCAGCACCAAATAGTTTAGAGAGTTTTTGAGGAAAGAAACTTTAAAAACAGAAAAAAGAAATCCAATATCACAGAAAAGAATCTTTGATATAACATTGAAGTATAAATGCAATGAGTTCCATTACCACTGAAGCAGTTCTGAATGCTTGGAGTGAATGGCCTCCAGAGTCGGCACGTACTGTTTAATTGTTGAATTGGTATACTGTACACAACCATGAATATGTTAGCAAACTGTTTCCATTCCACCCCTGGTTCATACCATGGGGGTCTCCCTTGTGCTACCATTACACTTAGTGCCGTCAGTCTTAGCGCTACCATTGGCTTACCATTACCTGATGCCCCTTAGTACTGAACCAATGCATTGTCATTGCAAAGCCACTGCAAAGCGATTGACATGAATTTGGTATGGGACTATTGGTATGGACTTGTAAGACTTTGTATTCCACGGATAATCCAGAGGGTGTAACAGGGCGGAGACTGGGTGCGAACTGGCAACCTCACACATGGCAAGCAACCTTAACTGCAATGCAGAAGAGCCAGGTTTTAGAAGTGTTTACCTCCTCTCATCTCACCGGCTGAGGACAAAATCCGTAATGGCAGTGTATCTATCACAAAACACCCTAAGTTAAACTATTTTAATCTTTAGTACCTGCTGCTCAATTTTATTATATAAAAAATGGCATATTGTATGAATTCAATATTAGGGTATGTTATTCTTCTGCGTTCTTGGAGGGAGAGTTTTTTTAGCCAATTTTGAGCCAATCTCAATTCAATGTTCTAGCCCAGTGAATGCTCTGTTGTGTAGAATCATTTCCTGGAGCCACTAACATGCACCCCTGGTTCCATTCCTGGGTCTCAATTTCTAATGTCAGTGAAAAACAATCCATAGTAATGCAGGAAGTTAGCTTCTGCATTCATGATGTGGTATTAAGAATCACAAATGAACTGAAAGTTCACAGAATGTAACCACTTTCCTCCCAGAACAATCGGTCTCTGTTTGTGAAGGGGAATTTAACTGATGCCTGGCTGGAATATACAGCACGGCTCCAAGGACATTTAGAAAACCAAGGGTTTCCACTGGGTCCTGCTTCCTCGTATCTGCAGATGTAACAGGCTGTGTGGCGTGCTGCACTGTACATAAGGACCTTTTTATTGTATTGTGTTACATGTTCCCATGTGTTGCTACAACTGTTTACGTAAAGGTTTGTGTATTGTTTTATTTGTTTTGTACATTTTGACCATTTTTTAAAACTTTTAAATTGCATTCCCTGCCTCAAGATGGCTTCACATGTACCCGCATGGACCGCTCAGAACTATTTTTCCTATCATCCTCCTGCTCATTGGTAAATCCATCTCAGTTACATATGTGAGCAGAAGGATGGTGGGAAATGTAGTTCTGAGAGGTCCATGCAGGTACATGTGAAGCCATCTTGAGGCAGGGAATGGAAATTAAAAGTTTAAAAAAGTGGTCAAAATGTACAAAAAAAATAAAACAATACACACACCTTACATAAACAGTTGTAGCAACACATGGGAACATGTAACACAATAAAATAAAAAGGTCTTATGTACCCTTTAAGGCTCTGGTTTGCGGTATGCATGGTCGTCCGTTCGTCTGTTATATTTGTGCTGTGACCCAGATCTCAGACTGTCTGAAGTTGATCAACGGGGTTAAAGAGGCACCTGTTATGTTGGAGGGTTGTCTCGGTTCAATTTTCATTTAATACTTGAACACAGCAGCCAGAGTTTCCTTAAGTTAAAGGTTTGCTTTTTCAACAGTATATATATTGTGAGTTCTTTTTAAAAATCAGTGTTGTGCTTATGACGCGGGGACTGAATGTGTATTGGTTATTTACGCGCTGCAGGGACAGCGAGCTTCACTCAGTCTAGTGCTGAAAGAAATAACTGAAACACCAGACTTTGTTTGCAAGACATTGTTTATTGTTGGTCTGGACAAGACTCGTGTTGCATCTAGTTTACACTGGAAGTGCTGGCATCCTGCTTCTGTTTAGGGACACAACTTCCATCCGTGGACGTCAGGGGACTTGGCTGCAGGGGATCCCTCCCCACAGCCCGGATACAAATACTCATGCTCCTGGCTCACTCCTCTTGGTGTCCACCTCATCTTACCTGTGTTCCTGGATCACTCCACCAGAGGGAGCCTGTCCTGCACTTACCTGTGTTGCAGGAGCACTCCACCAGAGGGAGCCTGTCCTGCGCTTCCCTGTGTTGCAGGATCACTCCACCAGAGGGAGCCTGTCCTGCGCTTACCTGTGTTGCAGGTAAGCACAGGACAGGACTCTGGACTACTATCTAAATGCAAACATTCACTTTACCTTACGATACTTTCGGGTACCAAACAGACTTTTGCAGGCTTCTCTAAGCAGGACAATCAGGCGGTGTTCCCCACGACCACACATTGCCCCGATTGTTCTGCCCTGCTTCCTTATAAACCCAGTAACCCCTCCCTACCAATTGGTACTCGGGCTTCTGGGTTGTGTAGTTTCACCCATGGCGCTGCCATTTCTTAAAGGCGCCAGCCCTTTTCTCACAATATATATATATATATATATATATATATATATATATATATATATATATATATATATATATATATATATATGGACTGGAGAGGAGGTCTATAGTGGAAAATTATTGTCCCGAGGGAAGACAGGGGGCTATAAATGAGGCAAGGTTGGTTTAAATATAGCTGATACAGCATACGTAAATACATAAATAACATAAAGAAATAACAGAAAATGTTTCTGAAGTTCATACCGCATAGTTATCAAAGGCTTTTTTGCCTACAGCTCTCCATCTGGCTTGCTGACTGCTGCATAATCCAGTTAATACACCGGCCGTCATATTTGGAAGCGACATCGTGTGGAAGCGACATCGTGGGAGAAGTACAGTCGTGGACAAGTACAACGCAGTTAGAAGCAGTTTGAAAGCAGGTTGACAGCTGCAGAAGCTACACTAAACTAAAAAAAAAAAAAAAAAAAAAAAAAATGGTCTTCATGCAGTTGTCACAGATTACTGGCTTGATGTGGGAAATCCGAGAAAACCCAACAGAGCTCAACCAAGTTTGTGTAAAGTGCCGCACCATCCAGGACTTGCTTCAGCGATTAAGCCTGCTAGAAAAGGAGCTGGAGGAAATGAGACAGCAACAGGAGCTTGAGGAGCTGACACACCCACAATTCATGGAAGTCTGCACCCCTAGCAGACTGAAAGCCACCAGGGAGATGGAAGAGAGTCGAAACAGCTGGGTTCAGATAGGCAGAAGCAGGGAAAAAAAGAAACTTCGTCAAACACAACCACCAGAAATCCAGACAGCCAACACATTTGAGCCACTTCAACATTTAGATGACCAAAACCAACATCAAGAGAATGAAAGAAACAACACCCAGGACCCTATAAACAGTGCTGACCAGGCAGCAAAAAGAAGGGAGGTCATGATTGTTGGGGACTCCATACTGAGAAACACAGCAAGTTCAGTTCGCAGTTTGGACCCCCTTACTACAACAGTGTGCTGCCTTCCAGGAGCCTCAGTCAAGCACATCACTGAGAATGTGGACAGGCTCCTAGAACGAACAGGAGATGACCCGGTAGTAGTCGTCCACATTGGTACAAACAACATTGAAGAGACAGGCCAAGATCCCTGCAAAACAAATTCAGAGAGCTAGGAAGGAAATTAAAAGACAAGACCAAAACTGTGGTATTTTCTGGGATACTGCCGGCGCCTTGCAAAGGACCATATGGACAGCTGGAAATACAAAATCAAAATGCATGGCTGAAATCGTGGTGTACACAGGAAGGCTTCACCTTTCTTGAACATTGGAGCACTTTCTACAACAAGGACTATCTATACAGGTGGGACGGACTGCACTTAAACAGAAAGGGAACCAATCTACTCGGAGAAAGGATCCTTCAGGCGGTACAGAAGCATTTAAACTAGAAAGGAAGGGGGAGAAAACAAAAACAGAAGGGAGACTACATCAAAACAAGGGCAACAACTCAGGTAAGACCACTATTAAATGTATTTATCTTAATGCTAGAAGTCTCAGAAACAAAATGTTAGAACTTGAAGCTACTGCACTAACAAGTAACTACGATGTGATAGGTGTTACAGAAACTTGGTTGTCTGAGAGTGATGGAGACGACTATAATATTAGTGGGTACACACTGTATAGGAAAGACAGGCAGGACAGAAGAGGCGGAGGGGTAGCGCTATACATAAGAAATAGCCTTGAAGCCCAGGTGTTAAATCAGGACAAAGAAAAACAATGCAGAATCAATATGGGTCAGAATAATGGACACAAATTCAAAGGGCATAATAATAGAAGCATGCTATAGACCGCCAAATTCAGACGCTGAGCAAAATAATCTGTTGTACAATGACATTCAAATGCGTGTAGAAAAGGAGAAACCATACTAATGGGGGGATTTCAACTTCCCCTGTATAAAATGGGAAACCCAATGGGGGCAACGACGGATGAAATTGAAATGGTGGAAATGACAAATGACTGCTTCCTAACGCAATTTGTCAAGGCACCGACTAGAGGGGAGGCATGCCTTGATTTAGTCTTTTCAAATAATGAAGACAGAATAACTAAAACAGAGGTCAGAGAGCCATTGGCAAACTCAGACCACAACATGGTCTCATTTGAAATATTTTTTAAAACCCCAAAAGTAATGACTAAAGCTAAGGTTTACAATTTTAGAAAAGCAAACTACGAAGGTATGAAACAGAGACTAATAGAAGTAGATTGAGTAAAATAGAGAAAACATCCACAGAAAAAAGGATGGCTGTTTTTTAAAAATATAGTACTAGAGGCACAAAACAATTACATCCCAAAAGTAGACAAATCTAAATCTAAAACAAAATGGCCAAAATGGTTTAATAGACAAATTAAAAAAAATATTCAGCGAAAAAAGGCACTTTACAGAGCGTTTAAAAGGGACCAAAAAAAGTACACAGAAAGAGTACTTGGAACTGCAAACACAAGTCAAAAAGGAAGTTAGAAAGGCCAAGAGAGAGATAGAAATCAATATTGCTAAGGGGGCTAAAACCAATTCCAAAATGTTTTTCCAATATTATAACAGCAAGAGAACATTCAAAGAGGAGGTTAAATGTCTAAGAGACACAAATGGCAAAATCATAGATGAAGAAAAAAATAGCAAATATATTAAATGATTACTTTTCACAGGTTTTTACAAAGGAGGACACGGACAACATGACCCACATGTCGACCTGTTCCTATCCAATTTTAAATAACTTTAGCATAACAGAGGCAGAAGTGTTAAAGGGACTAGGAGCTCTTAAAATAAACAAATCCCCTGGGCCAGATGAGATCCTCCCAATAGTACTCAAAGAAATGAAAGAAGTTATTTACAAACCGCTAACCAAGATCATGCAACAGTCTCTTGACACAGGGGTTGTACCAACAGACTGGAAAATAGCAAATGTAATACCAATCCACAAAAAAGGGAGACAAAACCGAACCAGGTAACTACAGACCAATAAGCCTGACTTCTATTATATGTAAACTTATGGAAACTATAATAAGATCCAAAATGGAAAATTACCTATATGGTAACAATATCCTGGGAGACAGCCAGCATGGTTTTAGGAAAGGGAGATCATGTCTAACTAACCTACTTGACTTTTTTTGAGGATGCAACATTGAAAATGGATAACTGCAAAGCATACGACATGGTTTATTTAGATTTCCAGAAAGCTTTTGACAAAGTCCCGATAAAAGATTAATTCTCAAACTGAACGCAGTAGGGATTCAAGGAAATGCATGCACATGGATTAGGGAGTGGTTAACAGGTAGAAAACAGAAAGTACTGATTAGAGGAGAAACCTCGAAATGGAGTGAGGTAACCAGTGGTGTACCACAGGGATCAGTATTAGGTCCTCTGCTATTCCTAATCTACATTAATGATTTAGACTCTGATATAGTAAGCAAACTCGTTAAATTTGCAGACGACACAAAAATAGGAGGAGTGGCAGACACTGTTGAAGCAGCAAAGGTCATTCAAAATGATCTAGACAGCATTCAAAATTGGGCAGACACATGGCAAATGAAATTTGATAGAGAAAAGTGTAAAGTATTGCATGCGGGCAATAAAATGTGCATTATAAATATCATTTGGGAGACAGTGAAATTGAAGAAGGAACTATGAAAAAAGACCTAGGAGTTTATGTTGACTCAGAAATGTCTTCATCTAGACAATGTGGGGAAGCTATAAAAAGGCCAACAAGATGCTTGGATATATTGTGAGAAGTGTTGAATTTAAATCAAGGGAAGTAATGTTAAAACTCTACAATGCATTAGTAAGACCTCACCTAGAATATTGTGTTCAGTTCTGGTCACCTCGTTACAAAAAGGATATTGCTGCTCTAGAAAGTGCAAAGAAGAGCGACCAGAATTATCCCGGGTTTAAAAGGCATGTCGTATGCAGACAGGCTAAAAGAATTGAATCTATTCAGTCTTGAACAAAGAAGACTACGCGGCGATCTGATTCAAACATTCAAAATCCTAAAAGGTATAGACAATGTCAACCCGGGGACTTCTTTGACTTGAAAAAAAAAAAAAAGGACCAGGGGTCATAAATGGAGATTAGATAAAGGGGCATTCAGAACAGAAAATAGGAGGCACTTTTTTACACAGAGAATTGTGAGGGTCTGGAACCAACTCCCCAGTAATGTTGTTGAAGCTGACACCCTGGGATCCTTCAAGAAGCTGCTTGATGAGATTCTGGGATCAATAAGCTACTAACAACCAAACGAGCAAGATGGGCTGAATGGCCTCCTCTCGTTTGTAAACTTTCTTATGTTCTTATGTTCTTATGTTCTTATTTGTTTACATTATCGAGTTAAATTTCTTTGAATTTCAGAAAGTCAGAAAATAGTGACATTTTAATCACCATTTTAGTGTTTGGAGCATCTTTCTTTTGTAGTATATTTTGTAATCAATTTTCTGTTAAGTCAGAGAATTGCTATTGAGCAGTTTTTTCACATTCAGCCATTTTCTCTTGTTGTGAGGAGTGCAGGGGAGAAGGGAGCTCCTTTGAAAAGGGGCAGGACTGACAGTGATGTGAACCAATCACATGACAGAGGGAGACTATTGCCCGGTGGTGTAAGGATGTTAGGGCAATAGTTCAATCTGTTTTTGCTCCTGTGATGAGGTTTTAACCAATCACAGGCCAGAATTTCCAACCACTGATTCATAGATATACTGTATATGTTTTTTTGCATGTGGTGTTAGCGTGTCTAGAACCTGGCATTAAAACAACTGGGATTGTTGTGGCTATACCCTAGTCTTCCTACAGATTTCAGGGTACTGGCTTTGCCCAGTCTAACTCCGACCCTTGATATATTTGTACTGCCTCATTTAATATTGCAGCTGTGCGCTCCGCGCAGAGAGCAGGATGTGCCCTATAGCCTGGAGATCGCAGGTTCGAATCCAGGCTATGTCACAGCCGACCGTGACCGGGAGTTCCTAGGGGGCGGCGCACAATTGGCTGAGCGCTGCCCGGGTAGGGAGGGCTTAGGTCGGCAGGGGAATCCACGGCTCACCGCGCATCAGCGACCCCTGTGGCCGATAGGGCGCCTGTGGTTCTGCAGTGGAGCCGCCAGATCTGTGTTGTTCTCCGGCACTATAGGTCTGGTGGCATTGCTGTGGATCTGCAGTGCGAAAAATGACGGCTTGGCAGGAGCACGTTTCGGAGGACGCGTGTTCCAGCCTCCGTTTCCCGAGTCGGCGGGGGGGTTGCGAGCGGTTAGTCGAGGATACAGATAATAATTGGGCATGCTAAATTGGGGTGAAAACCGGGGTAAAATAATTGGTGACGACTAAATTTTAAAAATAAATAAATAAAAAATAAATAATATTGCAGCTGTGGTCTACAGGTGACAGCTGCTTTTGGTCGACTGACTTATCCACGGTAGGGCTTCTGAAAAATAGCAGACATAAAACTAATAATATTGCTTTCATACCTCTTTGCAACATGTGGCAAAGCTAGCACTTTCCTTCCATACCTCTTTGCAACATGTGGAGAAGCTAACACTTCTCACCCAAATGATTAAACAGCATCTATTACGACTGCCATGTGCTCCCTTGCCAGGTTATAGTGAGAATATTTTTGCAGGATATCAAATGTGTGGTTAGGAATGCCTTTCATTTATCAATTCAGCAACGCCAAATCAATTTCTTTTTTAGTGGAAAAAGATGGGATACCAATCTTCATTTAGGAATCCTTAGAGCTCCTTTTTCATTCTGCACTTAAAGAATGGAATGACCAATTATCTCAAGAACAGCTATTCCCAGCCTAGGTATACAGTATTAAATGAAATCGTATTACTTTCTCAAAGTTTCATTTGCTGCATGGCTCTTATGTGTATTCTGGCACTGAACTGGACATTATCTGTGTCTCCACAAGCACACAGATGATTACATTGTTGTGCTGTATGAAACACTTCATGTAAGCGCTTGACCTGGTCCATATAATTATGTCTCTATCTCTCTATTGCTCTCTCTATCTGTATCTCTCTCTATATATATATATACGCCCACCCTTCGTTATATCGCCCCTCGCTATACTGCAGATTTGGATATATCACGGTCCTGGAGTTGGCTCCCCATTTTTACAGTATAACTGTGCATGCCTTAGCTGCAATATACATAGGCAATTTCACTTAGACTTACTGTTTGTTTTATTTCATATTGCACATCACAAAAAATATATACAAAACAATTGAAAACAAAGCATTACTATCATACTGTTGTCATATACATGCGCATTGCACAATAACACAAAGCAAATAAAACATCTTCTTGCTGAAGCGGTTTTTATTTTAGCCAGTGAGGTGTTCACTTGTGGCAGCAATGCACTGGCAAAAGTCACAGGGCTGTGATGTCAGCTCCCTAGCAACAAGCCTCCTATGTTAGGAATGGATTCTTTCAATACAGTGGGTTTGTGCATTTGAGAAACGAGAGGAAATGAATTGGAGATATAAGTTGATGAGAAGCAATTACCCTCCACAGTACGAATTAAAACGGTGTGCTGCTTTTTATACGAAAAATTAGAAAAACTGGGTTGCGTAGATGATTTATATTGGACCCTGATGCCCACGATAAAACGAGGGAGTGGTTGTACAGTATTTGTTAGCCTATTTGTTTTTCTATGGGTCTCTCGCTATATCAAGGCCCTCGATATATAGTGGATTTATATTGGACCCCAGCACCCGTGATATAGCGAGTGGGTGGTGTATCTCTAGATTTATATATACTTATTTCTAGACATCTATATCCAGTACAAAACTGTGTAACATGTATGAAGAATTTCAACACCTCTTAAAGGAAAATAATATAATTTACTAGCATTGTATAGACAAGCTCATCAGAATTTACACAGCTGGCATTATTTATTTTAATGTGCAATAAATGTATCACTAGGGGGGAAACATCAAGATTCTAGGTCCATAGCCCAGCACCCAGTTGAGCAATTCTGTGTGCTCTCCTTATAATACTGTGATCTTGACTGTTCCAGTCCACCTCCATCAATGGGATCTCAAAGAGCTTTATCCCTCTTCCCTCACTGGGAGCCCAGGGTCCTTGACCTGTCAGCTCCTCTTAATGGAACTTTATCCAGCATTGCACTGTCCGCTGCGCAGAATGCCACTAGCGCCCTGCTTGACTACAACTCCATGTAATGCCAAGAGTAGCTGTCCTCGATGCCACCACCCAGTATTATCAACTGCCCTCTTCCATCTTCATCAGCAGACCCCTCCATCTCTTCTACCACAGCTATCCTTCTTCATTGAAAGGCAAAATGAATATGGCAATTCGGTATGTTAAATTAATAGCTGGATGTCAAATCAGTCATTTCATTTATTACATTGGCGAATCAGCTGACATTAAAATAGATTTCACGACAGGCATTTACATGAGAAGAGTATTGTACAAAGGTCACAAGGTGAGGGTACAGCTTGGAGGTATATTTTGCAAGACTGAACAGCCTTCGTTCTTTTTTTAACATTGAGCAGTGAAGTGGGCATCCCTGATTGCACTTGACAGAGCGCTGCAGATGAAGCACCAGCATCAACTGGAATCTTTCCAGTCACATGTAGAGGTACAGGAACGCTGTGGTTGGAGTGAAGTGAGCGAATGCAGTACAGGGAAACACTTTACATGACATGTCTCTAATTACTGTGCATTAACAGAGTAGTTACTTAGTAAATACGTGTGTACTTACACATCATTATAACTTATCGTTATTATGCACAGCTACACTGTACAGTACTTAATGTGTAAATCTTTTTGCATGATATATGAAAATATACAATTGTATTAGAAGCAAAATGTACATATTAAGTACATTGTAACTAGGCATACAAACACTGTAATGATGTGTAAGTACACATGTATTGACTAAGTAACTACTCTGTAAATATACAGTAATTAGATACACTTCCTGTAAAGTGTTACCAGTTCTATTATGGTAAAAACACTAAAACTAACAGTCAGATTAAATGGTTTTGTAATCTGCCCAGAATTGTTGACAGAGAAAGAGATTATTTTATTATACTTGCCTGCTGCAAGAAAGGAAATTAAAAAAAAAAAAACATTTACCGCTGGCAGCTAACACAGTGGCTGTGACACCAAAGTTATTTCTTTATGCTTGGTATATACTAATTGAAATAACATCTTCAGACATGGGTATTATCATTAGCTAACGACTTTATTGTGGCCACTAAGCATCATCAGTGTTAATCACAAAATGCTTATAGCTACCTTAATGTTGCCATCTCATGATGTTATTGCTATTATAGGGACATATATTTTATAAAACACTGAGCATTCAACATCAAAGTCACTTCTTGGACCATAATCTTAGTACTTGTACCAAGGGCATATTATACATGCTCACACGGTTAAATTGACTAAATCATGTGCATGTCACTGTTAGAAATGCCATGTTTTGTGGCTTCGATTCGGTTCAGCAGTTCAGCATTAACATTGTGGATCACCTCTCAGAAGCTAAGCAAGGCTGGGCGGATCAGTAGTAAGGCAGGGGGGCTCTGAGTGAAACCAGGTGCTCAAAAAGCTCAGTAGGTATCCAGAGCACATCTAATGTTTTCTGGACTGTTCTAACAACAACAGCAGCAAAAATAAAACAGTAATTATTTCTGACAAATGAACTCACTTACTGCTATTGCCACTCGATCGTCAGGATATCAGTCCCATCTATACACCATAAAAGCTGAATTCTAGACAAGTTTGTAAGTGTCAGTGGTGCTAAACCCAGCGCCTGTGTTTAAATGTTAAACGCTTAGTCACGCGCATACACAGTGCAACCATAAGGACCATAATTTATTGATCCACTCCAGAGTTGAACATTTTCAATGAACAATCAAAAACGTACAAAAAATACTAATTGAAATTGTCTCTAAATCCGGGTTGCACTGTACATCTCAACAGGCATATCAGAGAGGGTTCAATAGCACTGAATCTGGGTTGCACTGTACATCTATCAACAGGCATATCTCAACAGGCAGAGGGTTCAATAGCACTGAATCTGGGTTGCACTGTACATCTCAACAGGCATATCAGAGAGGGTTCAATAGCACTGAATCTGGGTTGCACTGTACATCTCAACAGGCATATCAGAGAGGGTTCAATAGCACTGAATCTGGGTTGCACTGTACATCTCAACAGGCATATCAGAGAGAGTTCAATAGCACTGAATCTGGGTTGCACTGTACATCTCAACAGGCATATCAGAGAGGGTTCAATAGCACTGATGCTTAGGATTGACTGATTTGCTCAACCTACAGTACAGTATAAGACTCATTTGGATTTTATTGGAGCTTTTTACATCACCGGGGATATTGTCACCTATCCACAGTATGCAATTCAGAGTGATTCCCACAGTGCTGCAAAATGCTTGACGAAAATCCATCTGTGAGTTATACTGCTGGGTTAAAACTTGATCAAATCAACCCTTTCGTCTGCATACAATTCAGTTCCCACCAACTGATATCTGTGCTTTCCGTTGCTAGCATTTCTAACAGGGCTTCCTTTCATTGCTACTGAGATCAGATGCTGTGTGTGTGGTGCGGGTATATTACCGGCTTCTGTATTTACAGTAGAGAGTGAGATCTGAAAACACACACAGCTTTTTCAATCAGTATCAGCAGAGAGTGAGATCTGAAAACACACACAGCTTTTTCAATCAGTATCAGCAGAGAGTGAGATCTGAAAACACACACAGCTTTTTCAATCAGTATCAGCAGGCTAGAGAGATTGGGAGCCTTTGTTTTAGATTATAAACATGGCTGAAGAGCAGCAGGCTTGAAAAGCTCTGGCCCACCCACACTTTCTTTCTTCCTTGCAGACCCCAAACCCCCACCCCCCACCACCCCCATAGCAGGTCTGCTCCTCTCAATGCTCCCCTCTCCACAAGCACAGGAGGGACGAGGGGTCAGGCAGCTGCTCGCTGGCTGTTTGCTTGGGAACTTCCATTTCTTAAGGGGCGGGTGGGAAACTTACTGACCAGCTGCACAGCAGTCAGGGAAGTCCATAGGGAAAGATGTGACTGATCTATTATTATAGCAATGCTGTATTCTGTCAAAGCCTACCATTGGCAGACAGTTTTGAAATCAACAAGATGAGAAAGTAACAGATGGATCTTTCATTTCAAATTTTTATGGAAATACATACAACAAAAGATATAAACACATTGACTTGTCTGTGAGCGGTAAACAATCTATAATGTGTACTATAGCGATGCTCGTATTAAAGGGGTTTGATGATTATGTTTTACAGAGACTGGAGGGTGAGAAAATAAAGCGGCCAATAGTGATTATAATATTAAAACTACACATGTTACTCAGTGCAGAGTAGAAGACAAGTGCACTAACCAGCAACAAAGTGCTTCATTTCTGGGGTCTTAAAAATGCAATATGTTATAACAGGAAATGATGTACTGTAGCTGTCTTTTCTACTAACCTGGGAATGGTGGAAGATAATAGGATACTCTTAAATCTTTACAATGGTGTTGTTCTGACCTTCACCTGGGAATGGTGGAAGATAATGGGATACTCTTAAATCTTTACAATGGTGTTGTTCTGATCTTCACCTGGGAATGGTGGAAGATAATGGGATGCTCTTAAATCTTTACAATGGTGTTGTTCTGATCTTCACCTGGGAATGGTGGAAGATAATGGGATGCTCTTAAATCTTTACAATGGTGTTGTTCTGATCTTCACCTGGGAATGGTGGAAGATAATGGGATGCTCTTAAATCTTTACAATGGTGTTGTTCTGATCTTCACCTGGGAATGGTGGAAGATAATGGGATGCTCTTAAATCTTTACAATGGTGTTGTTCTGACCTTCACCTGGGAATGGTGGAAGATAATGGGATACTCTTAAATCTTTACAATGGTGTTGTTCTGATCCTTCACCTTGGGAATGGTGGAAGATAATGGGATGCTCTTAAATCTTTACAATGGTGTTGTTCTGAATTATCTTGTAAGCATTTGCAATCAAATATTTAGATATACACCAAAATGATTATTTGAAATGCCTCAACATCATTTTACCGGATTATTATAATTTACGAAATGTTTGAAAAATAATTTTAACGCGTCTTAAAGGATTTTCTGAGGTTGAAACAATTGATAACTTTTATTTGTTTCCCTGTCATTTTGCCACTGTCCATTTATTCATAGACTTTTGCATTGTATACTATTCAATAGAAAGGGTTCACAGTACTTCTAGCCAACCTTCAAGATGTGCTTCTCGTGTTCTAATATTAACAGAAAATACGCTTTGAAAATATGATTCCTGACGTCAGAGAGGCAAGATTGGAACATACTTTGTACAATATATGTATGTAAATGGTCTTAAGACAACTATGTTATTTGAACATTTCTTAAAATTAGATTTGATATGTTTTAATTCAAATTTAAATTGCACAATCTAGGGTCCCTTAACTTTTAGAGAAATGCATTTTTCTTTTTAATGAGTTTCTTTTTTGCATCCCCAGTTTCAAAGAGACTAAAGGTCATATTTTCAAAGCGTTTCCTCCTTTCTTTAACTAGCTTGTATTTTTTTTTGACAGGAGAAAATAATCTGAATGTTAGAAAATGAAAAACAACAGAGAGAGAGAGAGAGAGCTTAAGAGCACATGCAATATATAACAAAGTTGCTTGGTTCTAGTTTTGTCAAATTACTTTCTAAAAATAGGAGTTGGTAAATAAAGACTGGAGTTAACACTTTGAAAATATGCCCCGAAGGGCAGCGGGATATAAAAGACTGATTGTTAAAGATAGAAAGTGCCTTGTTGTTGAATGTTGTAAAGGTTACCCTGTATATTCCAGTGGGTTGTAAAAGCAGGCTTGTACACATTGTACAAGCAATATATAAACCCTGTTAAAGGGCTGCTGTTTCCTGCCTCTCCTCTGCAAGGCTCATCCCCACTCTTACACACATGCCAGTATATTTATAGCTCCAGCAAAGGATTCAATCAATAGTCTGGAAGCTCTGAAAAACACTTGTTGGGTTTTCATCTCAGATCTCTCTCTCTCTCTCTCTCTCTCTCTCTCTGCAGTCTCCAATGCGTAGTGTAATGCTGTCATGTTTTCTGTTTTAAAGAGATCGGGAATGAGCCAACACTTTCATTTCCTCCCCCATGGTTTAGGCTGCACATTGCAATGGTGGGACCCCCTGGGGAGAATGAAGGTTAAACAGAGAGGGAGATGGATGTGATCTTAATGTCACAGTAGCATCTGCCTCCTGTGTCAGACAATACAGTTATGAGCAAGGCTGTTCGGCACTGGCACTAAGGATTCTCCAGACAAGCCCAAATATGTGTTTACCATAGTTCAGCATATACTTTATTGCAATTTGCTATGCTTTTATTGTGGCAAACTTTTATAATGGCAGGTAAAGGCGGGTTATAGAGAAATTATAAAAATGACACAGAATTTAACAATGCACTGTACCAATAGAACTCAGAGCAACTCAGAATTTAACAATGCACTGTACCAATACGACTCAGAGCAACTCAGAATTTAACAATGCACTGTACCAACAGAACTCAGAGCAACTCAGAATTCAACAATGCACTGAACCAATAGAACTTGGAGCAACTCAGAATTTAACAATGCACTGTACCAATAGAACTCAGAGCAGCTCAGATTTTTTTCAAATGTAACAGGGCAGAGGCTGGGCAAGAACTGGTGACCTCACGCACTCACCGGCTCATCTGCATTCTTGATTTTAGAGCTTTTAACTTAATCTCTTCTCAAGGACAGAATCTGTAACGACAGTGTATTACACAGTACTGCCCGTTACACAAACATCATCAAAAAGTAAGAGAAAAATGCAAAAAATAAAATAAAAAAAATAAAAAAACACTTGAAATTGCAATGCCATTGACCACCCCTTACATAATGCTTCTGCTAAGTAATTACTGCTATACTACTGTAAAACTAGCAGTCGAGTTTAAAGAATAACCAAAATCACGTTTATACTTCATGGCATGTTTTTGTAAGCAAATTGTTTATTAGCAGTTTTGACGTAAGTAGTCTATTCCAAGTAGTCTATTAAAGTATTTTACAAACACGTTGTTGTATATACAGTATGAGGGTAGGGGTTCTAGGTGGGAAACAAAAAAATCAATGTGTGACAGAATACATTTATCACTGAGGGTGAAAGTTCAGAGTAATGAGTATCTTGCATTTCAGTTATTGTATATACATAAACTGTGTCCTTAATATTTATCTGATATGTGTAAGATACAGTTTGTTTAAAGAATATATTCCAGAACACAACTCTTATATTTATTCAGTATTTCAGGTACATTTTTGTTCTGTACAGTATGATGTATTTTGGTTACCTGGGCATTTTTACTTCATACATTTCAATGTCATAAACGTAAACTTTTATTACAGCATTGCCATGTACCACCCAGCTATTTCTAAGTATGTTGGGGCTACGTCCTCAGTGATCCATGGCAATCACAATATAGAAGTATGTTGGAGCCATGACCTCAGTATATATATATATATATATTTGTATTATTATTTGTATTCTTGTTTGTATGCAGATCAAAGGGTTTGTTATTGTTTTGTTTTTTAAAATCCTTAGAGGATGCGTGACTGATCAGCTGGTGATTTATTTAACTAGCTGACAGTCATCCTTATTATATATATATCTCCAGTTATTCATTGATTAATTGTTGCTAATCGGGAGATGGTCATTATTTGTATTCTTGTATTAGAGTGAGAGCGGAGAGAACGAGGAGAGAGAAAACAAAACTTAAAAACAACTGCTAAACCTTATTTGCCTGTTTGTTTGTTGTTTGTTTAAACCTTTTGTTTTGTTTTATTATTTAATAAAACGCTGAGCGCCGTTGCGTTCAGCTTCACCCGCCCATTCATTGTTTATGTGTCGTTCCTTCCTGGTCCGTGACGTCATCACAGCAACAGTTCGGCCACAGGGCCATGTCCTCATTGATTCATGGCAGTCACAATGTAGAAGTATGTTTGGGCCATGTCCTCAGTGATTCATTGCAGTCACAATGTAGAAGTATGTTTGGGCCATGTCCTCAGTGATTCATGGCAGTCACAATGTAGAAGTATGTTTGGGCCATGTCCTCAGTGATTCATGGCAGTCACAATGTAGAAGTATGTTTGGGCCATGTCCTCAGTGATTCATGGCAGTCACAATATAGAAGTTGTTGGGGCCATGTCCTTGTGATTCATGGCAGTCACAATGTTTAAACCTGTTTGGGCCATGTCCTTGATTCATTTCAATATATAAAACGTTGGGGCCATGTCCTCAGTGATCCATGGCAGTCACAATATAGAAGATGTTTGGGCCATGTCCTCAGTGATCCATGGCAGTCACAATATAGAAGTATGTTTGGGCCATGTCCTCAGTGATCCATGGCAGTCACAATATAGAAGTATGTTGGAGCCATGTCCTCAGTGATTCATGGCTATCACAATGGGTTTGGGCCATGTCCTCAGTGATTCATGGCAGTCACAATGTAGAAGTATGTTTGGGCCATGTCCTCAGAGATTCATGGCAGTCACAATATAGAAGTATGTTGGGGCCATGTCCTCAGTGATCCATGGCAGTCACAATATAGAAGTATGTTTGGGCCATGTCCTCAGTGATCCATGGCAGTCACAATATAGAAGTATGTTTGGGCCATGTCCTCAGTGATCCATGGCAGTCACAATATAGAAGTATGTTGGAGCCATGTCCTCAGTGATTCATGGCTATCACAATGTATAAGTATGTTGGGGCCATGTCCTCAGTGATTCATGGCAGTCACAATGTATAAGTATGTTGGAGCCATGTCCTCAGTGATTCATGGCAGTCACAACAATGTAGGCTTCAAATCCCACATGGGTGGCACTGAACTAGAAAAGTCTACAATTAACACCATTCTTGGTAACATTTGGCAGGAAATTACAAAAAGGACCTTGCCGCTTTGGAGAGAATGTAAATCAAAGTGAAGTGAGTAGACTAATCCAAGGGCTCAAAGGTACAGTATGGGTTATGAAGATACTGTAGTTTGAGTGAACAGTAACATGTTATGTTAAGTGTCTCTAATGACTGTGTAGTTACATAGTAGTTACTTAGTAAATACATGTGTACTTACACATAATTACAATGCTATTATGCACTTAATGTGTACATCTTTTTGCATGATATACCCCTAACCCTTACCCTAACCCTAACCCTAACACTAACCCTAACCTTAATCCTAACTCTAAACCTTACCAAAACCCTAACCCTAACCCTTTTCTGATACAATGAGTAGTAGTTACAATATTATTATTATTTATTTCTTAGCAGATGCCCTTATCCAGGGTGACTTACAGTCGTAAACAAAAATACATTTCAAGAGTGTACTATACTCTACATAATAACTATAGTATGGTTCATAGACTGTAAGTGGTGATGTTAGATTTCCTTCATTTGATCCTTGACACGTACAATATTCCCAGCTAGGTGAACTGGGTTTGATATCATTACAGTGCACATGCCTACACCAACAGCCCTCTGTACTGGTGCTGAACACTCATGGGAGCTGTTGGTCTGTGCAAAACTATTCTCCAGACATTTCTAATGTTACCAGAATTCTGCTGGATAACAATACACATTCTCAACTCTTCTTTTTCCTTGTCTATGGCCTTTCCATTAGATTTTCCTGTATTTGACAGGTAGTGTAGTTATATGGGAAACTAGTATCAGCATCGGGGAGATCACTGATTTATGGAAACTGGCAGAAATGGCAGCCACTCGATGAAGAGGTTATTGTAATTAATGTAAATGATATTACTCTGAGACTTTAATTGATCTTAAATGCATAAGCAAAGCATTCAAGGGCAGTGAGTATATCAAATATACTGTAGGATTGTTTAAATATCTGAAACTATACATCACTGTGATCTGATCATTAGAAATTTGGTCCTGCTTTTAATCATCAGCTCTTCATTTGTTTTTGAAAGAAGAAAAATCAAATGAAAAAATGTTTAAAGGTTTTTAATGCTCACAAAAAATGCTTAAAATGCTTCACATCATCTACAGTACCTTTTCACCATTGGTTTGTTTGTTTTTTGATTAACATCATATTATCTGTCCTGCATGATCCACAATTGTTGTTCGTGCTTAAGTCATTATTTGCCAATGCTTCCTAACTATTTCAACAAAAATACTGCTTTTGAAAAGACTCCTCAATGCTTATGTGTAGTGGGGAAGTATATCAGTGTTGAACAGGCTTCAGTGCACAGCTCTTACCAATGGGTTTCAGAGCACAGCTCTTACCAATGGGCTTCAGTGACAGCTCTTACCAATGGGTTTCAGTGCACAGCTCTTACCAATGGGCTTCAGAGCACAGCTCTTACCAATGGGTTTCAGAGCACAGCTCTTACCAATGGGCTTCAGAGCACAGCTCTTACCAATGGGCTTCAGAGCACAGCTTTTACCAATGGGCTTCAGTGCACAGCTCTTACCAATGGGCTTCAGAGCACAGCTCTTACCAATGGGCTTCAGTGCACACCTCTTACCAATGGGCTTCAGAGCACAGCTCTTACCAATGGGCTTCAGTGCACAGCTCTTACCAATGGTCTTCAGAGCACAGCTCTTACCAATGGTCTTCAGAGCACAGCTCTTACCAATGGGCTTCAGAGCACACCTCTTACCAATGGGTTTCAGTGCACAGCTCTTACCAATGGGCTTCAGTGCATAGCTCTTACCAATGGGCTTCAGAGCACAGCTCTTACCAATGGGCTTCAGTGCACAGCTCTTACCAATGGGCTTCAGTGACAGCTCTTACCAATGGGTTTCAGTGCACAGCTCTTACCAATGGGCTTCAGTGCATAGCTCTTACCAATGGGCTTCAGAGCACAGCTCTTACCAATGGGCTTCAGTGCACACCTCTTACCAATGGGCTTCAGAGCACAGCTCTTACCAATGGGTTTCAGTGCACAGCTCTTACCAATGGGCTTCAGTGCATAGCTCTTACCAATGGGCTTCAGAGCACAGCTCTTACCAATGGGCTTCAGTGCACAGCTCTTACCAATGGGCTTCAGAGCACAGCTCTTACCAATGGGCTTCAGTGCACAGCTCTTACCAATGGTCTTCAGAGCACAGCTCTTACCAATGGTCTTCAGAGCACAGCTCTTACCAATGGGCTTCAGTGCACAGCTCTTACCAATGGGCTTCAGAGCACAGCTCTTACCAATGGGTTTCAGTGCACAGCTCTTACCAATGGGCTTCAGTGCATAGCTCTTACCAATGGGCTTCAGAGCACAGCTCTTACCAATGGGCTTCAGTGCACAGCTCTTACCAATGGGCTTCAGTGACAGCTCTTACCAATGGGTTTCAGTGCACAGCTCTTACCAATGGGCTTCAGTGCATAGCTCTTACCAATGGGCTTCAGAGCACAGCTCTTACCAATGGGCTTCAGTGCACACCTCTTACCAATGGGCTTCAGAGCACAGCTCTTACCAATGGGCTTCAGAGCACACCTCTTACCAATGGGCTTCAGTGCACAGCTCTTACCAATGGGTTTCAGTGCACAGCTCTTACCAATGGGCTTCAGAGCACAGCTCTTACCAATGGGCTTCAGTGCACAGCTCTTACCAATGGTCTTCAGAGCACAGCTCTTACCAATGGTCTACAGAGCACACCTCTTACCAATGGGCTTCAGTGCACACCTCTTACCAATGGGTTTCAGTGCACAGCTCTTACCAATGGGCTTCAGTGCACAGCTCTTACCAATGGGCTTCAGTGTACAGCTCTTACCAATGGGCTTCAGAGCACAGCTCTTACCAATGGGCTTCAGTGCTTAGCTCTTACCAATGGTCTTCAGAGCACAGCCTCTTACCAATGGGCTCAGTGCACACCTCACCAATGGTCTTCAGAGCACAGCTCTTACCAATGGGCTTCAGTGCACAGCTCTTATCAGGTCTTCAGAGCACAGCTCTTACCAATGGGTTTCAGTGTACAGCTCTTACCAATGGTCTTCAGAGCACAGCTCTTACCAATGGGCTACAGCTCTTACCAATGGGCTTCAGAGCACACCTCTTACCAATGGGCTTCAGTGCACAGCTCTTACCAATGGGTTTCAGTGCACAGCTCTAATGGGCTTCAGAGCACAGCTCTTACCAATGGGCTTCAGTGCACAGCTCACCAATGGTCTTCAGAGCACAGCACCAATGGTCTTCAGAGCACACCTCTTACCATGGGCTTCAGTGCACACCTCTTACCAATGGGTTTCAGTGCACAGCTCTTACCAATGGGCTTCAGTGCACAGCTCTTACCAATGGGCTTCAGTGTACAGCTCTTAACAATGGGCTTCAGAGCACAGCTCTTACCAATGGGCTTCCAGTGCATAGCTCTTACCAATGGTCTTCAGAGCACAGCTCTTACCAATGGGCTTCAGTGCACACCTCTTACCAATGGTCTTCAGAGCACAGCTCTTACCAATGGGCTTCAGTGCACAGCTCTTATCAATGGTCTTCAGAGCACAGCTCTTACCAATGGGTTTCAGTGTACAGCTCTTACCAATGGTCTTCAGAGCACAGCTCTACCAATGGGCTTCAGTGCACACCTCTTACCAATGGTCTTCAGAGAACAGCTCTTACCAATGGGCTTCAGGGCTCTTATCAATGGTCTTCAGAGCACAGCTCTTACCAATGGGTTTCAGTGTACAGCTCTTACCAATGGTCTTCAGAGCACAGCTCTTACCAATGGGCTTCAGAGCACAGCTCTTACCAATGGTCTTCAGAGCACAGCTCTTACCAATGGTCTTCAGAGCACAGCTCTTACCAATGGTCTTCAGAGCACAGCTCTTACAATGGTCTTCAGAGCACAGCTCTAATGGTCTTCAGAGCACAGCTCTTACCAATGGGCTTCAGTGCACACCTCACCAATTTCAGAGCACAGCTCACCAATGGGTTTCAGTGCACAGCTCTTACCAATGGGCTTGCATAGCACAATGGGCTTCAGAGCACAGCTCTTACCAATGGGCTTCAGTGCACAGCTCTACCAATGGGCTTCAGTGACAGCTCCACCAATGGGTTTCAGTGCACAGCTCTTACCAATGGGCTCAGTGCATAGCTCTTACCAATGGGCTTCAGAGCACAGCTCTTACCAATGGGCTTCAGTGCACAGCTCTTACCAATGGGCTTCAGTGCACAGCTCTTACCAATGGGCTTCAGAGCACAGCTCTTACCAATGGGCTTCAGTGCACAGCTCTTACCAATGGTCTTCAGAGCACAGCTCTTACCAATGGTCTTCAGAGCACAGCTCTTACCAATGGGCTTCAGTGCACACCTCTTACCAATGGGCTTCAGAGCACAGCTCTTACCAATGGGTTTCAGTGCACAGCTCTTACCAATGGGCTTCAGTGACAGCTCTTACCAATGGGCTTCAGAGCACAGCACTTACCAATGGGCTTCAGAGCACAGCTCTTACCAATGGTCTTCAGTGCACAGCTCTTACCAATGGTCTTCAGAGCACACCTCTTACAAATGGGCTTCAGTGCACACCTCTTACCAATGGGTTTCAGTGCACAGCTCTTACCAATGGGCTTCAGTGCACAGCTCTTACCAATGGTCTTCAGAGCACAGCTCTTACCAATGGGCTTCAGAGCACAGCTCTTACCAATGGGCTTCAGAGCACACCTCTTACCAATGGGCTTCAGTGCACAGCTCTTACCAATGGGTTTCAGTGCACAGCTCTTACCAATGGGCTTCAGTGCACAGCTCTTACCAATGGGCTTCAGTGCACAGCTCTTACCAATGGTCTTCAGAGCACAGCTCTTACCAATGGTCTTCAGAGCACACCTCTTACCAATGGGCTTCAGTGCACACCTCTTACCAATGGGTTTCCAGTGCACAGCTCTTACCAGTGGCTTCAGTGCACAGCTCTTACCAATGGGCTTCAGTGTACAGCTCCTACCAATGGGCTTCAGAGCACAGCTCTTACCAATGGGCTTCAGTGCACAGCTCTTACCAATGGTCTTCAGAGCACAGCTCTTACCAATGGGCTTCAGTGCACACCTCTTACCAATGGTCTTCAGAGCACAGCTCTTACCAATGGGCTTCAGTGCACAGCTCTTATCAATGGTCTTCAGAGCACAGCTCTTACCAATGGGTTTCAGTGTACAGCTCTTACCAATGGTCTTCAGAGCACAGCTCTTACCAATGGGCTTCAGAGCACAGCTCTTACCAATGGTCTTCAGAGCACAGCTCTTACCAATGGTCTTCAGAGCACACCTCTTACCAATGGGCTTCAGTGCACACCTCTTACCAATGGGTTTCAGTGCACAGCTCTTACCAATGGGCTTCAGTGCACAGCTCTTACCAATGGGCTTCAGAGCACAGCTCTTACCAATGGTCTTCAGAGCATAGCTCTTACCAATGGTCTTCAGAGCACACCTCTTACCAATGGGCTTCAGTGCACAGCTCAAATGGTCTTCAGAGCACAGCTCCACCACCAATGGGTATCAGTGTACAGCTCTTACCAATGGTCTTCAGAGCACAGCTCTTACCAATGGTCTTCAGAGCACAGCTCTTACCAATGGGCTTCAGTGCACACCTCTTACCAATGGGCTTCAGAGCACAGCTCTTACCAATGGGTTTCAGTGCACAGCTCTTACCAATAGGCTTCAGTGCATAGCTCTTACCAATGGGCTTCAGAGCACAGCTCTTACCAATGGGCTTCAGAGCACAGCTCTTACCAATGGTCTTCAGAGCACAGCTCTTACCAATGGGCTTCAGTGCACAGCTCTTACCAATGGTCTTCAGAGCACAGCTCTTACCAATGGGCTTCAGTGCACACCTCTTACCAATGGGCTTCAGAGCACAGCTCTTGCCAATGGGCTTCAGTGCACAGCTCTTACCAATGGTCTTCAGAGCACACCTCTTACCAATGGGCTTCAGTGCACACGTCTTACCAATGGGTTTCAGTGCACAGCTCTTACCAATGGGCTTCAGTGCACAGCTCTTACCAATGGTCTTCAGAGCACAGCTCTTACCAATGGGCTTCAGAGCACAGCTCTTACCAATGGGTTTCAGTGCACAGCTCTTACCAATGGGCTTCAGTGCATAGCTCTTACCAATGGGCTTCAGAGCACAGCTCTTACCAATGGGCTTCAGAGCACAGCTCTTACCAATGGGCTTCAGACTAACCATGGTTCTGAACGTTGGTGCTAGCCATGGTTCTGATTAACCATGGTGCTGAATGCTGGTGCTAGCCGTGGTTCTGAATTAATCCTCTTCCTATTTCTTTGTGGTATGTTTTTGTTCTTCTTTGTTTGTTTATTTGTATATCTAGATAAATATAAATACATCTATGATATCTGCCTAATTTGTACTGAACTTTGCTGAACTTCCCTGCGTCTCCCCACTACTCTTGATCTACTCCGGTGATTTTTTGGGAAAGTTACTCCTGGAAGTGAAAAGTGAGAAGGTTCAGTGCTGCGCTGCAGGGAAGTCAGTTTGATCGAGGTGTAATGGGGTTTGCCAGCAGGTTGAAATTCCCACTTACATGAGCTTTAACAGAGCTTTTTAAACCTTTTTAAATCCTAAAGGAGATACACATTTTCCAGGAACAACAATACAAAATTCATTTGCTTCTCTTTATAGAGCTGTCTTTGAAATATCTGCACATTCCAAATTGAAATGTAAAATACAGAAGAAAATTGGGACCAGTGATATTATTGGCAGTGATAACAATGGGTCATGATTTCCATTACATGAGAGAAGATGTTAAAACTTCATTCTGATTTGAACTCGGCTCTCGCCAAGATAAGCACCAACCAAGACGTAGCTTTACAGTAAACTAATGTGATCCATCTGTGTCTCCATCTATTTGTGTTTCCTTCCATATGATGATGTAGATATCCTTCTGGCTGGTGTTGAAGTGTAATGCTGGCTCCAGGTATCAGCTTATTTTGCCTCCCTAGCGGGCCGTGCTGGTTCGGGATCAACCACAGTGCGTCTCCCAGCGCATCAGCATGACAACCGCCTGGATTGAGCTAAGTAGGGTACATCTCTGGGGTCTTCAAGTGGCACCTTCCATCCTCTGTGTTTCGTCGACCAGCCCCACGACACCTCAAGAGGGCTCGACGGTGATTCTGGCATCCCAGCATCACCCTCCGTCCCCACTCAACTCAGCCCAGCTTACTTACCTGTACATCAGCGCTTTTTTTCTTCCTATTGTGCTTGAGATCCCCAACCAGAATCTTTCCGTCTTTGGCCACTGAATCCGACGCTCTCTGAGAAACCGGGTTGTAGAGTGTGCCACAAATCCTCGACAACCCACCTCCATTGGGTAAACCCGACTCTCCATCCTCGCTAGTTCAGCATACCACAGTTTCTTACTCATACGCCTCATCCACAGCATCCTCCCATGGCACTGTTAACTCTACCAGGTGAACAAGGCGTGCTGATCCAGACCACAAGACAATATCTGGTTGAAGGTTAGTGATGCCAATCTCAGGTGGAAAAATAAGCCGTTGATCAACATCTGCCAGCATTTTCCAGTCTCTAGCAGCTTCCAGTTGTCCTGGGCGAGGCTTGCTTGCTCCTGGGTGGAGAAATGTTGTATTTTGTGTGTAATGTTTTGATGGAACTGGTGGCAACTTATTGGTCATGTTACACTTGTCTTCCAATGCTAAAGCCAAACATCGTAGCACCTGGTCATGGTGCCAAGTAAACCGTCCTTGGCTAAGAGCCACCTTACATCCTGTCAAAATGTGCCTTAATGTTGCAGGTAATGAACACAAAGGACATGAGGGATCCTCTCCTACCCAGAGGTTTAGGTTATGTGGTGATGGGAGAACATCATATGTTGACATGATGAGGAAACTGATCCTGCTCTGTTCCATTGTCCATAGGTCTTGCCAACCGATCTTGCTTTGTTCCACACTCTCCCATCTCATCCATTCTCCCTGCTTGGCCTGGGAAACGGCCTTTACGCACCTCATCATCTCCTGCTTTTGCACCTCGTTGACTACCAGCTTCCCCCGTGAGCTGGGGCTGCCTTGTGCCATGTAGGTGGAGCTGAACTGAGACCAAGACCCCCTCTTCCATGCTGAACTTGCCATGGCTTTCTTTGCTGCCCACTTTCTTCCATGGATCTTTAAAATGTTGATTTGCACTCCTTCAAAGTCTTTCTGGAGTGGCTTAGTCAAGCTGGACCTATTTATGTAAATGACCTAGTGTAACAGGACGGAGGCTGGGCGCGAACCAGCAACCCCAAGCACAACAATCAAGCATTTTAACCCCAATGCAAAAGAGCCGGGCTCATCTGCATTTGTGGTTTTAGTGCTTTCAACCTCACAGACGGGACAGAACCTGTAATGACAGTGTTACACTAACGCTGCATTTTTGCAATGTCAATAAAAATGTCTGCTAGCATGTTACACTCAATACTGCCCACTGTGTGAGTGTGAATTTATTTCCTGGTCTTTAACATCATGGTCCAGTTTGACAGAGTACTGCCCGGCAGTACTCTTTTTTTTCTCCTGTACATCAAACATACTCTCGTATTGACTACTTTTTTCTGGACAAAAAACTGCTTCCCATTGTACGTTCTTGTACGTATCAGAGTATAGTCATATCAGATCATGCGCCTCTGGTTTTGGAGCTTGTTTTTCATAGGCAGGTGGCACCACGTCACCCTTGGAGGCTCAACCCCCTATTATTATCTGATCAAGACTTTGTCCAGTTTATTTCTTCCCAGATAGACTTCTTTCTGGATACCAACTCAACACCTGGGATGTCCTCCATCACTTTATGGGAAACCTTAAAGGCTTATTTACGAGGCCAAGTAATCTGTTATAGTGCTCGACTCAACAGGCTTCAAACAGGGCGGCTCTCAGAACTAACTGACCTTATTTTGCAGTTAGATCAGCAACATGCTCTCTCTCCCACTCCAGAACTCTATAAACAACGATTGTCCCTACAGACTGAATTCAACCTTCTCTCCACTAAACAGGCAGAGCAATTAATGATTAGATCACGGAAGCAGGAGTTCCTGAATCTTTTAAAATAATCTTTAGCAATCCTTTAAAATCATTCTTTTAAAACGTCGCTTTTTGTTTGTTTTAATAAGTTTAACGTTATATCTGCTATTTTATTTGTTATATCCGTGGCTGTCAGTCATACTTACTTTGTAATGCCACCAAAGCCGTCAAGCAAAAATCGATGGCTGCTGATCCAGGTACACCTGCTCCTGGGCCGAGCTCTGTTGCACGAGAAAGCGGAGGAGGGCCCGGCACAGCTCCACCATGCTTGACGATTTCCGTGAGGATCGCCAGGAAGTTATCCGAGATGAGATTGCTATGCTTAGATCAGAAATTCAATCGGCAATTGCTCCCATTAAAGCCGCGTTGTCTGAGTGCTCTGAAAAAGTTAGAGAGGTGGAGGGCTCCATGAATGTGTTTGACGCCCGCCTTGCTGGGGTTGAATCAGCCTGCAACTTGCTTGCTTCTGAAAATAACAAGCTCCTTGCTAAAATTGACGACCTGGAGAACCGGGTAGGAGAAATAATCCGCGAGTCGTCGAATTCGAGGGGATGGAGGAAGGCAGACCAACGGAGTTTATGTCGAGCTTCTTTCAAGAAGTGTTTGGGCAGAAGTGCCTGACTCCCCCCCCCCCCCATTCTGGATAGGGCGATCGCCCTCAGCTGCGAGACCACGAGAGGGAGAGCCCAAGGCCTTTCATTTTGAGAGTTCACCATTTTCAGGTTAAAGAGCGGCTTTCGTTTGTCAAGGGAGAAGGGCAGCTCATCTTCCCATGGAAAAAGAGTCTTCATTTTCCCGATTTTAGTGCTGATTTGGTAAAGCGCAGAGCTGCTTATAATGAAGTGAGGGCTTCTCCGTGGTGCGAAGGTGAGGTATGGCCTATTACATCCAGCACGTCTCCGCTTTCATTCAATGGAACTGATCAAATCTTTGATACCCCAGAAGCAGCAAGGACTTTTATTCAAGAGAGATCCTCCCTAAGCTAAAATGCACAGAGTAAATACAGTAATGTAATTATGGACTTGATATCATTTAAATATACCGGCTTATACAGAAGTATAAATGTCTTTTTGTTTATCATGATTATTTTTTGTGTATGTATGGTTGTGGGTTTTTTTTTATTTTTTTATTTATTTTTTCATTTGTGTGTGTGTATTCCTTCGTAAAATGAATGTTCGCCTAAATTGAAAGCATTACTGTTATGGTTGAAATGTAGATCAGACTGACTTGCAAACGGCGCCAATTAAATGCAATGTATCCCGGAATTTAGTTTTGGTGCCACGGAGAACACGGGTTTTGCTAGTCTGTGTGGGCATGCTTTGCAGCTATCGCTCCAGTGGTGTTATTGGGTTGCTGGTTAAGTTTGCTACTTTCAACTGTCTGTAATGGATTTTCCAGTATTACTATTTTATGTGCTTGTATGGATATGTATGTGTATGTATGTGTGTGTGTGTGTGTGTGTGTATGTATATATGTGCACGTGTGTGTATGTGTATGTATATGTATGTGTGTGTATGTATGTGTGTATGTGTATATATGTATATATGTATGTATGTATATATGTATACACCATGTTTGCTGAATCTTTTACATCTATGTCCCTACCGCCTACGCTGTGCCAAGCCTCTATCTCTGTACTGCTTAAACAGAATAAGAACCCTCTTGATTGTGGATCCTACTAACCCCATTTCGCTGCTTAATGCAGACTTTAAAACTCTTGCTAAGACCCCTGGCACACCGCCTTGAGTCGGTTCTCCTCTATAGTCTCCTCTGACCAGACAGGATTTGTGCAGGGCAGACACTTTTATTTTAACCTTCGCCGCCTGTTCAATATTATATATACCTCTTCTCCCTGCCTGAGGTTATTCTTTTTGTTAGATGCAGAGAAAGCTTTTGATCGTGTTGAATGGGACTACTTGTTTGCTGCTCTACATAGGTTTGGCTTTGGTCACAATTTTATTTCATGGATCAAGCTGTTATATTCCTCCTCTACAGCTTCTGTTCGCACAAATGATGTGCAATCCAAATACTTCCTCTCCACCGAGGTACAAGACAAGGTTGCCCTCTCTCCCCTTTTTTGCAATTGCCATTGAACCTCTTGCAATATCCCCGCAAACGTGTAAGTCAGGATGTAAAAGGAGTAATTGGGGCGCGAGCAGAAGGTGTCACTTTATGCTGATGACCTTCTTTATATATTTCTGATCCTATCTCTTCCTCCCCATGCCTTAGTCATACTGGAGCAGTTTAGCAGGTTCTCTGGATATAAACTTAACCTACACAAGAGTGAATTGTTCCTCATCAACTTGGCAGCTCGTCTCTGTCCCCTTGAGAATCTCCCTTTCAAAATTGCATCCGAAAGCTTTACTTACTTGGGGGGTCACAGTCACACGCTCATACAACAAACTCTTTAAATTTAACTTTACTCCCCTACTAGAGCGTATTAAACAAGACTTTCTTCGCTGGTCCACTCTACCACTTTCTCTGGCAGGTCGTGATCAACTCGGTCAAGATGAACACACTCCCTAAGTTACTCTACCTGTTTCAATGTATCCCTGTTTTTATTACTAAAAAGTTTTTTCAATACACTTGATCGGATGGTTTCTTTGTTTATCTGGAATAAGAAGCCTCCCAGAATTCGGAAAGATTTCACAAAGAATGAAACCAGGGGGGGTATGGCTCTGCCTAACTTTCAATTTTATTATTGGTCGGCTAATATCCCAAATCTATTACATTGGTCACATTTTCACCCCCGGCTGGACGGCCCCTCATGTGGATGGCCATGGAGTCAGCCTCCTGTCGCCACCTCCCTGCCTGCCCTACTGTGCTCTTCTTCTCTTCCCTCTCGACCTCTCAATTTAGTGTTAACCCATTGGTGTGTCACTCCCCTCCGATCTGGTCGCAGTTTAGGAGGCGGTTTGGCCTACAGTCCATGTCCATATCTGCCTCTGTTGATGTAAACCATCTATTCCCACCCTCAGTGAAAGACTCTGCTTTTAGTCTGTGGTATAGAAGTGGTATTAAGTCTCTTAAAGATTTATACATTGACAATAATTTTGCATCGTTTGGCCAATAGCTTGTCCAAAAATTGAACCTACCTCAATCACACTTTTTTTCACTACTTGCAAATTCGAAACTTTGTTCATAATAGAGTGGTTCAATTTCCTCTACTGCCTCCCAAATCAATCACTGATTCGATTCTAGAATTCAACCCTGACAGTAGGGGCGTGATATCTAAAATTTATAACATTATATTGTCTCTGCATTGCCCTTCATTGTCCACTTTGAAAACCCTGTGGGAACATGATCTAGGACTCCAGCTAACTGATGACATTTGGGAATCCATCCTTGCTCGTGTGCATTCCTCTTCAGTTTGTGCTCGGCATGGGCTTATTCAATTCAAGATCGCACAATCGCCTTCATTTATCAAAGGTCAAATTGTCCAGAATATACCCTGAATTGATCCAGCCTGTGACAGATGCAAACTAGCACCAGCTTCTCTCATTCATATGTTCTGGTCCTGTCCCAGGCTGGCTCCGTTTTGGACCTCTGTCTTTGAGACCCTCTCTCAGTTCTTACAAGTGCCTATTGACCCCAATCCACTCATTGCGATTTTCGGTGTGATTCCTGACAATGTTCCCTTAACAGGGCTGCAGTCGGACACCGTGGCCTTTGCAACTCTGCTGGCTAGACGCCTCATTTTGTTTGGTTGGAAACAGGCTGCCCCACCGTCACATGTTCACTGGATTAGGGATCTCATGTACTCCCTTAAATTGGAAAAAATAAAGTTTACATTAAGGGGATCCACTGCAAGATTTTATAAAGCATGACAACCCTTTCTCTCCTATGTTGACAACCTCAGATTGCCCTCCCCTCCATAATCTTCCTTTATAAAATTAATAATAATGAAAAAAGCAAGCACGGCACTTTCTCTGTCTTTCTCTCTGGCTCCTTTTTTTTTCTCTTCTGTCTTTCTCCTCTCTTCTCTTTATAACAATTATAATTATTATTAATATGATTTCCACTTAAATCTCTGTTAAATTGTGTTTGTTTCATCCTGCTTAATTTGTGAAAATCCAATAAACAAAGTTTAAAAAAAAAAAAAAAGAAATAATAATTTGTAGAACCAACAATACTGAGTCCAGGAGTCTCATTACATTCCAAGTGACAAGGTTTCCTTCAGGATTTAAATTCCAGCTATATTGCGCTGGACTGAATCACACAGTCAGGAATATCTCTGTCTTCACCACTCTGGTTATAACTGGCTTTCGCAAAGAATGTGAAGAGAAAGGCTTTAACGAAAGACCAGCAAGTGCTTCATTTAAACCTTGTGCCAAGATCCCTTGTATGGCAACGCAGTGTTAGAATTCAAACAGGATGTTCCTTTGAGGTTCATTTCCCGTTAATGACCTTTATTGTTTCCATGGAATTAATTCCGGTCAGTCCTGTTCTTCAGAACTAGGTCTGGGTCCTATTAAGTCAGGATAATTGAGGTTCTACTGTACTCACTAATGTGTCCATGTTGTTAAACTAGGGCCTGCTTCCAGATGGTACAGCAGTCAGAACACCGAAAGATTTATTAGGCACTGTCCATAATGACAGGGGATGGTTGGCAAGCATCCTTCATTTCTGTGAGAAAAAGCTAGAAAGACTGCAAAACACAGTGAGGAGATGCAGCTTTCCTTTTAATAGATGTCAGATGTATATACAAGGGTGGGGTACCATAAATAAACCGCAGTCAATTAACTTGAATATTAATTACCTGTAATAAATGCACCCTTCCTGAGGGCTTTAAAAAGAAAGCAAATTACTTGAAGAGGGGCTAATTAAGATCATGTAATCTTGGTTTCCAAAGAATGATGCCTTTTCACAGATATAGAGATTATCTAATTGAAGAATCTCCTTAATTATTGCTTCATGAAATTGGAGTGATGAAATGCTCTGTGAATGTCATCTGCAGGGCCAGTCGTGCATTGTCCCAGCCTTCTCTCCGCCCTCTGTGACTGTGCCCGTGACAGGGTAATGAGGAGAGCATGTGTCAAAGGAACCCTGTGATGGGTGCATGCTGTCTGAATGGCATCCTGAAAGCTGGGGGTGAGCTCCTCTGATATACTGTAAAAGCTCAGTGTTATTCTGTTCTGTGTATTGTCTGTTGTTAGTTCTAACTGAAGTTAGAAAAAACTTTTGTTTACCTTGAAAGAGTAATGCTTAGCCTCAATCGAAGTTACCAGTTATATTGACTGTGTAATATGTGCCCTGTAATTAAATCTTTATAGAGTTAGATTGGGAGCAACACAGCATCAATTAGAGATGTCAGTTTACAGCTATGGCCAAAAGTGTCGCATCACCCTATAATTAACTCATTGTGCTTCATGAAGTTGAATTAAACCTGCTGAATAATGTTACGTTAACATATGGAATTACATACTGCTTTGTAGTTTTTCCATACTTGAAAAATGTGACATTTCAAAATCTAACATGAAACACTGTACTACTATTATGGCTTACGGTACACTTTTATAATATGCAGTTTCTTTTGATTAGATGATGTTAAATAAAAATCTTAATTATGCTCTGTGACAAAGTGGGTAAGTGCGGCAGGTGGATGCAATGCAGCAGTGCAGAATAAAAACAGACAGACAATGATATACAGGTGCAAGGGGGTGTTCATTAAAGGTTTCAATGTCCAGAGCCTTATAGCTAACACCTGTAAATAATAATGTTCTTAAAAGTGATACAGCCGGGCGTGTATCACTTTGTTATTGTAATCACCGGTTTGACCCGTAACTAAAAGTCCAGTTCTATTACACCAACACGAACACAAAACACAAACACAGTTTACAGTGAGTAATATTAGTGCTTGTGGTTCAAAAGACAGTTCTCTGTGAACAAAGGTAAAGTGCTGGTGTCCGGGTTTGATGCTGGCTGAGTAGCGGCAGCTCCGGATCGTGTTAGTAGTCTAAAATAACAAACAGTTTTTACTTAGATAAACAAACACAGGTTTCACAGGTCTTTGTTATCCTTCTAGGTTTTCTAATCATTTACAAAGGAACAGATCACTTTCACTATGACCCTATTTATACCCTCCTCATGACCCTTGGTTAACGAGTGTGTCCGCCCCTCCAATCCGCCATGGATGCCATGCCGCTTTCCGTCCGGGTCATTGAGTTTGGGTACGTAGTTTGGCCCCTTTTCTAAATGGCAGACTTCCACCCAACCATGGAATAAACTGTCATGCCATTTAGTCAAGGGTACTCTGTTCCTTTACACAGCGCTCAAGAGGTCAGGAGGGAGATCTAACACCAAGAATGTAGTGTTAGATCTGATTCAAGCATTCAAAATCCTAAAAGGTATAGACAATGTCGACCTTAGGGACTTTTTGACCTGAAAAAAAAACAAGGACCAGGGGTCACAAATGGAGATTAGATAAAGGGGCATTCAGAAGAGAAAATAGGAGGCACTTTTTACACACAGAGAATTGTGAGGGTATGGAACCAACTCCCCAGTAATGTTGTTGAAGCTGACACCCTGGTATCCTTCAAGAAGCTGCTTGATGAGATTCAGGATCAATAAGTTACTAACAACCAAACGAAATATGGGCTGAATGGCCTCCTCCCGCTTGTAAACTTTCTAATGCTCTAATATTCTAATCATTCGATCTCCGCCACATATCCCACCGCCAGAGTGGAGCCAAGGAACACTCGCTAAATCTACTTTTTCCCATTACTTCCTCCTCCCGAAAAAATAATCCATTTTTGGTGGTCCTCTGACAGTGTACCATGTGGTACATGAAGGGTCGCAATGCCAGATACCACTGAGTTATCCGGTGTTGTGCTTAACCACTTGAGGGGCGTGGTCAGTGACGAGATCAAATGAATGTCCCAGCAGGTAGTATCTAACCCCTGCGGTCCTATGTCGGACCTGGTGTCATTGCAATTATTCCTATCCGTTCAATGTCGGACCCTGTCCGACATCATCAAAAAACGCATAAACAGGTTTCTAGTCGTTTTTTCACCGGAAAAAAATGCCGAAAAAAACCATTCAATGGCGAGTGGGAGCGACAGGAGCCGAGACAAGCCGAAAAAAAAAGGGCGATCCCATGAATAGTCATACTTGCCCCTGGCATCAGATAGGGGCGGCCATAAGGAAACAAGCTGCCTGTTACTGAATCAGCGCACAGAGAATAACACGGACATTTGCAGAGCTTTTTGAGATGTTATAGTAATAAAATAATGACTTGATCGCATTATTGAGGAGTTTGGTGATAAAACGAAGTGATCAGGAGATGATCGATCGGTATGTACGACTATTATTATTCGACCACGGAGTAGTTTGCGCCCCGAGGGAGCATTCTTTACTAATGTACAGGATGGGATGTTCTACTCCATCTATCGCTTTGGGACAAGACTGCACCCAAACCGACATCCCATTTTATCGTGGGAGGATGAATCTCTTAGTGAAGTCTGAGGATGAGAGCGGGGCCTGGCAGAGTCTCTACTTAACAATATCAAACGCCCCCGACATTCTACTGACCACTTAATTAAATTTGGTGCACTCTTTTTTGGTGAGGTCAACAAAGGGATTGACCACTGTGGCATACTCAGGGATGAATCTTTTGGTAATAACCGCCAACCCCAGTAGAGACCCTCATCTGAGCCTTGGTTTTGGGATTGCCGCCCACCAAAGCCTGACCTTGGTGACAACAGGTTTCACCCTTCCATTCCCCATTATAAATCCCAAATATTGTGTCTCTGACTTGCCAAATGCACATTTTCTCAAGTTAGCTGTCAGCCAGGCTACCCTTAGAGACTGAAGGACGCCATGATCCTAGCCAAATGCTCTCGCCAGGTGGAGTTAAAATAATCACATCGTCGATATACGCTACACATATTCACGATGTGGATATAATACCTGGTCCATGAGTCTCTGAAAGGCAGCAGGCACACCATGAGCCCAAAACGGCATGGTTGTGAAATGAAACAGCCCCTCTGGTGTTGAAAATGCGGTTTTCTATTCAGAACTGGTTAATGGGATCTGCCAGTATTTCTTCGTCAGGTCCAAAGTGGAAATAAACCTTGCAGTCCCCAGTCTATCTAGAAGCTCGTCGCACCGAGGCATGGGGTACACATCTAACTTGGCAATAGAGTTTACCTTGTGGAAATCAATGCAGAAGGGTTGGTGCTGTCCTTTTTGGCCACTATCACAATTGACTGCACCACTGCTGCTGGAAGGTTCAACCACCCAAGTTCGAGCATCGCCCATATCTTGTTGCAAACGCCACTTTGTCGACTTTCTGGGCTTTAATAAATTTACATGATAAATTTCTTTGTTATGACGATCGGGCTGTCTAATTTCATAATTCACCTTTCCTATAGCCTGAATCACTTCATATGGCCCTGCCATTTTAGCACATAGTTTTCGATTCTGAGGAGGGGAAGCAGCAGCATTATTTTGTCTCCTGGTCGAAAGGTTCGAATTAATGCATTTTTATTGTAATGCTGTTGGTGCTGGTGCTGAGCCGATTTGAGGTTGTCCTCGCCAAACGACCGACCAAATCTAGGTGATCTCTGAGTAGGGGCACATGCTGCACTACATTTTTGACGAGCCTTTGTGCTCCTCCCACCCCCTCTCTCAGCAGATCGAGGATGCCGTCGGGCTGTCGGGCCGCATAAGAGCTCCTCAGGGGAGAACCCTGTTCAACTCTGTGGCACCTGTCTCACTGCAAAATGAGGTAGTGAAGAAGCGATGCCCAATGTTTTTTGCTCTTGATTCACAAATTCGCTTCAAGGTCTGATTAAAGCATTCCACCAAAAAACATCCGTTTGTGGATGATGTCCTGATGGGACATATTTTAGTATTTTATAAACTTGCAGTAACGTTAGACAGGAAGTTAGTTCCATGATCAGTCAAGATTTCCTTGGGGATCCCTACTCTAGCCATAATCTGCAGTAATTCTTTGGCTATCGTGAGCAGCACTAGTGGACTAGTGGAACTGCCTCCGGTATCATGTTGTGTAATCTACCACCACTAATATATGTGTATACCCGAGTCAGAAGGTAGCAAAGGGCCAAACTATGTCCATTGCGATCGCTCAAAGGGAGTGGAAATAATCGGCATTGGAACCAAAGGGTGGGGGCGCACTCGGCCCGTGCTACTAGCTGGCAGTCTGAGCATGTGGCTACATATTTTGACACATCTTTATGAAGTCCTACCCAATAAAATCGAGCCAATATTTGCTCCTTTGTCTTGTCAGCTCCAAGGTTCCCCGGCGAAATGGGATATCATCGCGTGCCAGACTGTGACAGGATGAATGATGTGGTGCAAAAGACTGCAAATGTCCAAACGTATTCTCCCAAAATAAGTAATTTAATAACCCACACAAGAACAGAAATATCCACAAAAAATAATCCAAACAGGAAAATAATACACCCTGATACCAGCGATGGTAATCAGGGCAAAACAAACAAGGTCCACGCTTCAAAAATAACAAACAAAAGACACTCCTTAACCACAATCCTCCATGCACGAAACTGTGCTCTCTCCAAAGGGGGACTGTGGTGCGTGCACTGTGCTGTGTTGTGCTGTGTGATGAGGGAGTGCTCTGGGGTTAGTGCTGGCTTGGTAGCGACAGCCTCCCCGTCCTCCTGCTCCTCTCTAAAACACACAAGCACGTAAAAAAACAAACAAACATACACCAGCTCCGCCGGTCAATTATTGTCTCAGTGCAAGGGAGATACTGACGTAGCTGCTTCCCTTTGTACCCACAAACTCCTCCTGCAATCAACGCGTCACCTGGTTTCTCCAATAGAGGGCTGCCCCAGCTGACTGCAATGGAATCGCCCTGAGTACTTGCAGCCACGCACCCTCCTAATATGGTTACCTTCCGGTTTCCACCTACCACCGAGGCAGATCTAGGAGGCAGCTTACCTTCCCCCTTGCACAGCGCCCTTTCTAATCGGGAGGGAGATTTACAGCATCGATCCTTTCTCTCTCTATCACACAGACTCATGACCTCCAGCCGACAAGACGGGGGAAACCAATAATTGTGTTACAGGCTGTCTTGTGCCCCGGGCAAGGTTTACCCTATACAGTAATTGCCCCTGATAATGAAATGTGGAAATTCTATCACCCCAGCCTTCAACATCCTTACCTTCAACAGCCCAGACCTGTCCCCAAGTGTGCACTAGTGAGGGGTTGTTGTGTTGGACCCACACTATGTCCGTGGCTTGAGTGCCACATGTCCAATATATTGAGGAGGGACAGGAGTAGCATTTGCCCTCGATGGCCCAGTAACCTTGCCCTCTCAGTCATAACTGCGTTCTGACCCCCCTTGACTGGTGTTTGTCACCATTATAGCAGGATCCAACCAGACACCAGCCATGTTTACGCAGCGGGTCGAGACTGCCATTCATTTCACCAATTCTTTATAGATGTCAGAGAACAGCGATATTTTCAGAGAGTGCCCATCTTAATCTCCATCTTGATCGTCCTTCTTCACAAAATGGACATCTTTGATTCTTCCGCTGATTTCTGTTCAATTTCATCAGCATCAAGCGCTTCCCTTCGGTTGAGCCCCGTGCTACTGCACCCCCCCTCTCCCCTGAACAGGATCCATCACAGAGTCAGACTGAGGTCTCACTCTGTCGTGACTCCCCATTCCCAAGTCCTGAGCCACTTGGGCTGAGACCCCAGAGCTGCCGTGACTCTCAGACCTCGTAGTCTGTCTCCCCGCAGTGACTGGCTGTAACCCAGCGCTGCTGTGACTCTCAGACTCATAGCTCCGTCTCCCCCCGCAGTGACTGGCTGTAACCCAGTGCTGCTGTGACTCTCAGACCTCGTAGCTCCGTCCCCCCGCAGTGACAGGCTGTAACCCAGCCGCTGCCGTGACTCTCAGACTCGTGAGCTCCGTCCCCACAGTGACTGGCTGCAACCCAGCTGCAGTGACTCTATTCACAGCACCTCCTCCTGCACCACCACTCTGGCCTCTCCTACTACCCACAATCATTGCTACAGGAGAGCGAGGAGAAAGAGAAGAAACTTATGCAACATGGAGATTTAATTGATTAAAGATCAAACCATTAATCACACGTTAGCTTTAATTATTAAAACTGATAAAAAAAGGAAACAGTTTGTTAATGGAATGTTCCTTATTATAAATATTATAACAGAGCAATAGGTAGTGAGGGTGGTATATCGCCATGCATACCGGTAAGAAAAAAACTGATTTGGTATGGCATACTGGCAAAAGACAAAAAATCTAGCAGGGAAAAATAACATAAATGTTATACTGCTGCAAAAAACACATTGCCCGGACCTCTTTAGTTTCTAGAACAAAAAACACTTTGACTTTAGTGTCTCTACATAGAGTTTAGTATGTTTTACCTCAGGTCACACCCTTATTCTCCGGAGCATTTCTGTAGGTCACTGTGCCCAAAAATTCTATGAAAAATTTTTGTGTTGGAAATCGTACCAGTCAAATCCTACTTATACGTTTCATGTTGAATTTCATCTGTTTTATTTTTGTGTACTAGTTTTATGATGTCAAAATGAAAAATATATGAATATGTTTACTTAATATTTCAGGGTGTAAAAGCAGTCTTTTCTTTACGCTCACTGCTGAAAAAAAGTTGCGCCTTCCCATTGGACACACAGACATACATACAATAACAACGACTTGATTTTATAATTAATTATAAAACTGTTTGAACACTTGCTTTTCTACCTTTCTACCTGAAATCGGCTGCGTTGAAATTCTGAACACAGATCGGATATTGATATCGTGAAAACTCCCTTCTGATCTTCAGATACACACAGCGCTATAATTTATTTAATATTTTATCATAACTGTTGA